>OMPJ01021731.1:7104-49116 GCA_900312935.1 Carapus acus
GTATTTTTTTTTTTTTTTTTTTTTCTGTGGCAGCATTGTCATTCACCTTCAGAGGCACTTTGAAGGATGCGAAGTAGCAGCATTATTTGCATTGATTACAGCATCCCTTTGTTTGTGTAGTTTAATCAGTTTAATCAGACAAACGGTAATTATTTCATTGGCGTCTAATGGTGCGTGTGGGTGTGGGTGCGTGAGCCACAAAGAAAGTCTGTGATTTTCATAGCTATCTGCTTGTGTTGTTTTATATCAGATACTGTTATATTTTGATGTACACACAGATATACACACACACACATACTATATATATCATACTATATATATTTGTACATGCACATGTGTGTATGTCCATATATATTCACACACTGTAAATTACAGTGTGTGTGTGTGTGTGTGTGTGTGTGTGTGTGTGTGTGTGTACTGTAATTGTTGCCCTGGGATCAGAGATCTTAGGACAGATATTAGGAGGGATACATGTCGGTTTAAGTCATCCCTGCTCGTCTGTTTTTGTGCATGTTCCTGTTCATTGGAAAGCAAGATAAATATTGATATATGTAAAGTAGAGATGTCCGATAATATCAGCCCACCGATATTATCGACCCGATATTAGCATAAAAATGTAATATCGGTATCGGATTTTTTGCGTTAAAACCGATCAAATAAAAACTGATAAAAATACAATAATGCTTGCGTTACACCGAAATAGTGCCTATGCGCTCCTGTAGCTTTTACCGGCGCACATATCGTTATCGGCTGTTATCGATATCGGCAAATTGAGAGTTGGACAATATCGGCATATCGGATATCGGCAAAAAAGCCAATATCGGACATCCCTGATGTAAAGGGGGGGAAAGTATTGTTAGCTCTCTTCTTTTTTCTGTCTGTCAAACATTTGATATGTAAGTGGGGGAGCCGACTGACAAGCACCATATCTTTAAAGATCAACAACAGCAAGGAAGGAATGAGTGGAGAGATTTGAGGGAAATCTCTGACTTGAGAGTGTTTGGATTTGCATTGAAATGTTCTGTGATGATATTGTGAAGGCGCCCGTCCGTCCCTTGACTTGATGTTCTCTCCATTATGCAGACACCAGTGCTCAATCTCAAAACCTAACAACATCCAAGTGTGTCAGGAATTCACTCCTGCTGCTCATGTCCATTAGATAGAGCACTTCTCAGCGTGTCCATCACTGATGTCTATGCTTTTCGCTTCTATTCTTGGACGAATCATCCATCTACCCTTTCTGTTCGAGAATCATGGCGGCTGTAAGGGCAATTTCACAGAGGGGGGTAACGAAGGACTGCTGCCTCTGAATATCAAGTTGTTGCAGCGTTTAACATAACAGGCAGGAGTTCTTTCTGCATGATGGACTTTACTGTCCAATAGTATGCTACAATCGCGTGAGATCAGAGATAGCCAACATGAGCCCGTTTCCTTTACAGTGATTCACATGGAATGATTCTCCGTCCATCCATCCATCCATCGCCACCTACTTATCCCACGTCAGGCTGTGCCTTGTGAGAACTCTTCCCCAGGGAAGCAGAGTAATGTGACACCTCTGTGATTGGCAGACACCCGCCTCCCCTTTTCTAAGCGGTGGAACTATGACCCCACTTATCCATTCATTTCACCTCCACGCGCTGTTCAAGAATTCTAAACACCGACAGACATGGATATTCAAAGTTAACTGCCGCACATAACGGTCCTCAATGAAATAATACAAATGTATCCGCTATAGAGAATAAGAAAGCAAAGACTTCACAATAAGAGAATTGAAATCAATGGAGCAATTTAAGAGGAAGAAAAACATGCATAAGACATCTAGTTTTTCACACCACACTAACTCCTCCAGTTGTTGGGTACACCCACCATTTATCACAGTATATGTACTTTTTATGATTATGTCCAGTTCCCCGATCTATTGGCATATGAGTTACTTCACAGTAATACTGTTGTGTTACCCCATTGGTATCATAATGACGACGTGCATTTGTCCACCCTCGATTGTCCACCCTCTCAGCTACAAGCTGTGTCTTTGTGTGCGTATAGATTCCAGGATATGGAAATAAACATGTGCTCATCACCCTGGACCAGGGGTCGGCAACCCAAAATGTTCAAAGAGCCATATTGGACCAAAAAAGTAAAAAAACAAACCTGTCTGGAGCCGCAAAAAAAAAAGAAAAAAAATTAAAAGCCTTATTAATAAATCAAAATTTTATTCTTAATATTTGTACAACATTGGAAAACGTTATGAATCTTTTTGTCACATTTTTCTTCCCAGAAAAACCATATTAAAACCAAAAAATTACATTTTTCCCATTTTTATCCATTGTCACACATATTTGAAAATGCTCCAGGGAGCCACCAGGACGGCGCTAAAGAGCCGCATGCGGCTCCAGAGCTGCGGGTTGCTGACCCCTGCCCTGGACAGTTCGTCTCACTATGTGCCCACTTGAATGCAAGTTGGAGAGAAGCTGACAAACTCAAATTAGCCTGATTTCCTGTTAGTTTCAGTAAGGGACTGTGGATGTCTGAGAGCCTGAGTGTCCTCAGCATCCTGTTCCTGAGTATGAGGTGGAATTTACCAGCTTACGATGCAAAATCAAAGAAACGGTCAAACAACTAGCTTACACGGTCCTCACATAACTGTTCTTTGTCATTGTTGTGCAGAACGTCTATTACACCGGCTCTCAGCAGTTCCACCTGGGCGTCCTGAGTCCAACCATAGATGACGACGACAACAAGTGTCTGGTTGACGTGAACAGCAGGCCGAGGCTGCTGGAGTGCCGATACGCCGCCACCAAGCACATGAAGCTGACGTGGACGTTTACTCAGGTAACATGAGTTTAAACTCAGGAAAGGGGGCGAGAGTGACACGGCTACATGAGAAGGAGATGCAGACTGGCACTCCTGACATTAGGCTTCCTGCTGTGCTGCAGGCTAGTTTGTTTTGTCTTTGAATCTGGAGTTTTCACCCGATATATAACCGCGTAGCCGTAACCTTCCTTCGGTTCCAGACAGAGCAAGCGTCGTCTGTCCATCTCCTTTTGTGAGCAACTACTCAATGATAACATCTCTGCTCTTTTGACGCTTCCCAACACATATTATGGAACATGTGGATCGCTCAGCCGGCACCATTTAGAAGGAAGGAGCACTTCAAATGGCTTCTGACGCCCCAATAACCCTCTGACATAAGTATTAATTAGTGTGAGAGCGATGTGATCATGTACCGATGGCCTAGATGTGTTTGTGTGTATCCGAGGGATAGAGCAAAAGAGAGATGAAGAGTGTGTATGCACCGTATTCATGGCAAATATCACTTTGAACAGGGAGCTTGTTTTATTTGTCTCTCCTCCGCTGTTCCAGTTTCTCCAGAGAACAATATCGCTGCATCCTTCCTCTCACCACTTTCCTCCTGTTGCCACAAGGCACAGTGGCAGTGAATCTAATTAAGGCCGGCTTGAAGCAGGAGACAGACTCACATCTCCTATCAGAAGGCAAGGGGAGGAGAAAAAACACCCATCAGGCACTTAACTGTGGCGGCAGGAATGAAAAGAATTTGCCAACTGATCTTTGAGGGGTTGAATTAGGGTTTCTCAATTCATCTATAATCCCGTTCATGAGGCCCACCTGCTCAGTGAGTCACGATACGCACAAGTGGAATTAGACCCACTCTTATGAAAGGAACAGCTCTGAATCCAAGTCGTGGGCAATCAGTGAGCAGAAAAACTGAATCACTCAGCCTCAAACATGTGGGAGTCATGTGCAGACCAAAAGCAATCATGCACAAGTGCAAAGCCATTCGAAAAACAAGGTCAAACACAAAATTAAGCACACAACAGCCACTAAGACTCTGGAGAGAAAGTTCAGAAATACTCAGTCCGAAACTGGACAACCTGGTGAGGAATGGAGGGTGACAGAGGATGAATAGCTGCTTTTGAAACACATATGCACCTCCATTCAAACATATGGACCTCCTGCAGCTTTGCAGAAAGGCTGCAGAACAGCGGGAATAAATGGGGTAATGGAAGACAATAACAACCAGAAGAGGTAGTTACCCCCAGGGAGGAAGTATTCCCAAAACATGTAGCAGAAGGTGCAGCTGCAACACTTGTGATGTCAATTTCAGATACAAGCAGAAAAGCCGGTGAAGGAGTAAAAGGAAGGACTGGAGAAAATCATGAATATGCGTCACACCGACTTAAGCGTTGGATATAAAGATAAATCTGAAGCGTGAACACTCCCGCTGTTATTGTGAGGGCTGTTTGTTACTAGAACCATCAATGGTCCCTTTTGTTAGATGCCCATGTGGCATTCCTGCTCTTTCCTGCGGGATTAACGCAGTTGAGAGGATCATTGTGATTAGCAGTAGCATTATCACTCACACTCGCTTTGTTCGGGGCCCGCGGCCCACAGCATGTCCGTGTCCCTTGTGTGTCTTTGGAACGATGACAGTCTGCATGGAGGTTTTTCCGTTGTAATCATGACTAATTACTCTGACGAGCCGTGACTAATGGCTGCCCAGTCAGGTCCAGTGGGCAGTTTGATTTTTGCTAATGGCCGCTGACTTTTCACAACTTGCCAAAAGTCCATAATTTTCCGCAACGTAAACAGTCGATAACAGTAAAAACGACACCAGCGACCGCGAGGATCGTCATCGTCTGAGGCGTCGGGATACATTTTCGGCTCGATCCTCTGATATTGACAGTGAAGTGAAAAATGGTTTCAGACGGGAGACTTGGCAGCACTGCTTTTCTATCAGGACATTGACCACGTGTCAATATTGCGTGGCAGAGTCGGGATAATTACTCAGTCAGCTAGTCAATATGAGGGAGTCCTCGTTGTTGCAGGCTATAGCAGTGGTCCCCAACCCCCGGGCCGTGGATAGGTGCGGGTCAGATCTGAGTGATCTTTCATTTTGAGAGTTAATGGATACTCTTCATTGTATCCATCTAGGACTCTCTTAATGCATGTCAAGATGTTGCCTTACCTTTTGCCAGCCTTTGGTCCCTCACTGTGCTACGGGGATGCTGAATGCATTAGCTACACACACTTGGGAGTAGAGACCCTTGTTTTGTGTAGCCTTCGAGCTGCCTCTTTATTTCTCTCCAAGCTTTCCACCACTGCACAGGTAAAAACAAGGACCCCTTTCAGTAAGAACCTGCACACTGGATGGCCACATTTGCTGCACAGCAGCACTTTTCAGTGGGGGACTCGCGCGCACACATCTCGCCGTCACCAGTGGGAACCATAGCAACAACCGGTTACATTACATGCACTACCTTCGTTACACCTTCAGGGCCAGTCTGTGAGAATATTGTCTGATATGAAACTGGTCTGTGGCGCAGCAAAGGTTGGGGATCACTGGATTAGAGGAAGACATGAAAACTGAAGGCCCGAAAGTTTTTCATAACGTTTCTTTCACGTACATCGTCGCCCACATGCTGCGTTCCATTGAGCTGTGGCCGAAGAGCTGCCCACATACAACAGGTTTGGTGCTTTCTCAGGCCTTGGCTATATGGTTTGAATGAATTTGTTATTTATTGCACAGTTTCAATCACTATTTCTTTCAAAGGGCTTCCACCCAGAAAATCTGTCATAATAAAAACACTCATCCAACTGTCGGTGATAAACACTGTTTGTGAGGTTGGAGAACAGTGAGCACAGTGGTCATAATGCAGATTATCACTATTGCTCAATTCCAGCAGCAGATTGGTCCATTTAATGCAGAAGGGTGTGAGCACCCACAAATTTTTACCACACAGCCTCACTGTGCAGCACATTATTTGTTGTTTGAGTTAGTCAATCTGATCCTCCTACATCGGAGCAGGCCATCCTGGTGTACTGCAGACTTTTGCAACCAACCTGACTTCACCACTTTTTTCCCATAACAGTGATCCTAATCAGTATTCAATCTCATTTAGCAAGAGATTCAAACAATTGTTAATTTGATGGAAAGTCGATCCGCCGTTCTTTCAACATTCTGCTTAGACTCCAACTAGCCATGACATTAGCAGGTTTCACCCTGCAGCAGGAGACAACTTTTCTCTCAGGAGACGAAACGATGATGTGCAGTCAGAGGTTACGAGGTTACATCCACACCAGTCGGCACACCCCAAACTCTTCATCCAGTCCAATCTATGCCTGTGTTCAACACCAGTCCTTCTTTGGCCTCTAAATATACAAGTTTCTAGCTGGTTGCTTTGCATTTCATATGATCTATTTATGTGACACAAAAAGTTAGAGTCAATTCCGAACAAGCACCCACAAACAACCAAAAATAAATAGATAAATATCAACAACAACCCATAGCCCAGCTGCTGCCAAGGGAGCATGCCTGTATGCCTCGCACGTGTGCCTGTGTGTGTGTGTGTGTGCGCATTAGTGCGTTGTAGAGACTGAATGTGTTAGTTCTGCAGCACCCGAGGGAAGCAAATCCATCCCTGAGCTTGAGAGTGTGACACATTGCTTATGTTGTTTGAAGCCAGGGGTCGTCCCTCCGCAGGGAAGGATGCCTCCACCTCTGCCGCGAAGAATCACAGAGAATTGAGGGGAGGACAGGAAGAGACACAGGCAGATGGAGGCGAAAGGGGAGAAAAAGACAAGGGACAGAGGTGCTCAGAGTGTGCGAGGACACCAGGTGGGGAGGGAGAGGAGGAGGCGGAGAAGGAATAAAAGGAAATAAACACACCACACAGCCCTTTGGATGGGGTGGAAGAGACGGAGGAGATTTGCAGAGAGAGGGGCGGTGGCTCGGTTAAAGTGGCAGTCGGTGTTTGTGAATTATTGATCAGTAGGTCTTTTACAATATTGAACTGGCCCGGAGGGAGCAGCCATCAATAGAGGGATGGAGGGATGGAAGTGAAAGAGCAAAGGCTGGAAAACGCCTCTGCAGTCCGTCCAGAGCAGCTGGTGTTTGATCCTCTCATTGTGCTGCTCCGTTTTGAAGGGTCCCGGCATGAGCAATTCAGACCTCGCCATTTACCACGGAAACGTTTGGTTTCACACAGTCTGAGGACATTAGCCGTGTTCATTATGTTCACCACAGGACGCTACTGTCCAAACTGTCTCCCCACCATCCCATCACAATGAAGTTATGCACACAAAGCGTCGAAGCGGGGATTGCGTCAGAAGGAAAATTTCGGTGCTCAGAACAATTTTTTGGAGTGACCTCCACTTGCCAGTCTGTTGTAGCAGATTGTGTTAGAAAGGACGGACGTGAGGGAGATGGAACAGAGGAACTTGGGTGATCAGACAAGTGATTGAAGGTCAAGGTGCGAGAGCAAATTTCATCAGTGAACAGAAGAGTGGGTGAGAAGGAGGTGAATAGACGTCAGAGATCATGAAAAATTCTGTTAACTTTTTTAGCCTTTAAATAACAAAAGTATGAGAGCCCAAGTAGAATTACCGCATTTCCTCTGAGATCTTGAACTCAATCTTCATTCCTGCTCCTGTTCCTCTCCACGTATTTTTTTACACTTCGGTAACAAGAAAAGCAACACCCCAGTGTTAATGCGTGAATTTTAAATCCCTTTCTCGTCCTCCCTCCCTCAAAATTTCCCAAATATGCACCAGTAAACCAGTTAGCTGGCAGATGTGACTCTTGGCGAATGTGAACTTGCCTCCGTCAGAGGCTGTCAATATAAAAACTAATGAGACGGAGTCAGAGACCCTTTCAGTCTCACTGTATGTCTGTGTGTGTCAAGCCAGTGTCAATCAGATGGTAGACGATTCACACATCCTGACTGAATGCAATGCCATCACAGACCGTTAGACCTCTCCACTGCCTGTCACGTCTGTCTGTCAAAGACAGAATCAAATACGCAGCTCACAAATGCTACTCGAATAAAAAGTGGGCCAAAGTAACGCAATCAGAGGAACAATAAGGTCGATGCAGTCACAAGAACCAGAGAACTCGCTACCAGGAAGTTGTCATGATTTAAGACAAACTAGCATTGGAGCACATGAGGGGGAGAAAAATAGGAGTATGATATCACCCAGCCGTCCTCCTGCGATGGGAGGAGGTGCTACACAGCCGGATGGCCACAGGAATGAAAGACCTGCTGTGGTGAGCTTGAGGTGAGCTGCTGTCTATCCGTGGAGGCACACAGAGGGTGGGAGGTCCTGCCGACAATGCTGAATAATTTCCTCAGCAGATTCCTGTCCAACACCTCCGCCTGATACCCGCTCCCAGGACGAGATGAATCTGTCGAGTCTGCTGGTGGTCAGCTCCCATCGCCCTCAGCTCACAAGATTCTGGTGACCACACAGTGAGAGAGCGTCAACAGAATAATTTCGCGCTGTGAGGGACGGCCGTCGTTAAAGACGCACAACCTCGGACAGCCTCGGAAACGTACTTGGCAGTGTCAGATATTTAGGGCGCGATGGCTCTGATGGCCCATGGCAGTGAACCAACCAATAGAAACGCAGCATGTGAGATGTGCAGGTCAACATGACACCGGCACTGTGATGTTTTTGTACAGTCTGTCCACACCAAAACAAATGTCCTACCACAGATACAAACCATGTGGAACAGTGTGGCCACTACTAAACTTCTAATATTGCTAAAAATTACATTTTTAGGACTACAAGTTCCTGTGTACATTACGTACCAGTACCCGTTAGCCACCTCCAATCCCTGAATTATAACAAGTCTTCCACTTGTGCTTGCCCATTTGACCAAAACTCTGTGTGCTGAGAGGAGTTTAGACATTCATTTAAGACAAAGCCTGTCCAAAGACTGCAGGTCTGCTTCCATCTCCATTTCCATCATCCTTACGTGATGTTTATTTGGAATTTAATGTTCGGCCTCCCCCTGTATTCTATAGAAAGCAACGGTGTGCCGCATTGGAGCTTGCCGTTGCATTGGATGGAGGAACCTGAGGGCAGCAAGTGAAGGGCCTTAAATGAGACAACAACAAAAAACAAAGTGGAGAGGAAGGACAAGTGAAGTGAGAGCCATTAAAGGCATTGTACATTTACAAGATGATGAAAGTATCCGGGCGGCTGCTGCTGCTGCTGCTACGTGGTGCATAAGAAAATAAATGGAGTATAGAAACAATAACAACATGCATCTCACCAAAAACATAGCATAAAACAACCAAGGTTATTATGTACACGATAAAAGTGACACAGTGCATAGTAAAGTTGGTCCCAAGCTCGAAGCACATAATAAAAACATTATCTTGAAGATTATCTGTAGTTGCTAAGAGATGTTTATGCGCCCGAAAAGAAACTGCGTGCGAGGCCGGTGGCTCTGGATTTGATAGACTGGTTGCGACTATCAGTGTGTGACTGGTAGAGTGTGGTGGTGGCTTTAGTTTGTAGTTTTTCAATTTTGTGGATGGTCGTCCTGTCTGCTGCTGAGGATTCAACGCGGTGGATCATAATGCTTCTGTAGATAGGTTTAGACAGTAAATAAACCCACACCAAATCCACAGTGCACATGGCCGAACTGGAGTTGCGCCATAATTTTGTTGTGCCATAATTCTTTTGTTGTGCTGCACACTGACAATAAAAGCATTCTACGCTATTCTATTCTCAGAAGAAGGAGCTAGAGTGGTTGACGAGCAGCTTTTTGCTCAGGTGGCTCTGTACTCGGCGCTCTCTAATTGCATATGATGATGTGGACAAAAAGGAATTTGAATTGCACTCATCTCTCCATTGATGGACGGTCATCGATGAGTTCTTTTGTTCTAATGTTGTTCAGCGTTTCATGATTTGTCAGTCCCATAACTGTGACGCCACCGGCGTTTGAATGAATGAGGTGGTTAGACGAAGATGCTGATAAACTGACCTGAGTTTGATGTGAGTGGGCTAGGGTTGGAGTGCGGGGGGGTTATTAGCGAGTACACATGAGAGCAGTGGGGGAGGTTGTGAGTGTTAGACCAGAAAGTGCCATCTGCATGTGCATGAGGTTCCTTGGTCAACGGATTGAGGTGCATTTGGTAATATGTTGAGAAAAACTGTAGCTGTGTACTAAGTGGCTCAGTGCTGTGTGGAGCGTGAAGGCGATGGCGACCTCTACAGATGGACTGGCCCTTGTATGTCACTGGCACATTCTCTGGAGTGATTTTTTTGGGGAGGTACACCGGCCCGGCAGGCAATATGGTGAAGAGTTCATGACAACATGCCTAGAGTGTTTCCCCAGGTACTCCATCACAGCCTGCCACGGCCTCACCCGTCTGACACCTCGCCACGCTGCGCTGAGTACCGATGTATCAGTGCCAAAAGGAAGTGGACTGATGTGCTTTTTTGTGTCAAAGCGGGGTAAGAACGTGGTCCAGCTCCTCTGCCGGGGTGTCGTCGGCCTTTGTTGCAGATGTATAGCTGGCAAAATGTTGCTGCACCTGTTCAGGATCATAGTGCACGGAATGGAGTGCAACTCTCTCTTTTCTGGCCAGTTTTGCAGCCTTTATCTCTCTCCGCAGTTCAGCTCCGGCAATAAAGAGCTTTGGCCGCGCACCCAAGGTCCCCTGTCTCTTAGCGATGGTCTTGCAGTGGGTTTTAGACCTGAGTACTGTAGGCAGAGCTTCAGTTACCTAGTGATGAAGGTGAATTGGGTCTGAACCAACATGCAACGTTAGGAGATGCAACTCTTCAGTCTGGGGAATCTGTCAGACAGCAGTGATTGGAGGAGGGAGTTAGAGATGCACAAAAGTGAGGGATAGTGTGTAAAGTATGTATCATTAATAAAAGTGAATTGGCAAATTTGATTCTTCGATAAAAAAAATACAAACCCCCTGTACCCTCTTTCTGGCACTGGTTTATTTGTCTTTATTCACTCTATTCATCTGTCACGGTCCTATTCCTGTGAATGAAGATATTTCCGTCACCATCACATTTATTTGGATGAATCGGGACGAGTGATGAATGCACTGAAAGAATTAGCTTTTGGCATGCGGAAAGTCTGTTTTCCTTTGTGCATGATGCATTATGTGATGGTGAATAAATATAAACAGCACAACTTATGCCTCAGCACAAAGACTGTCTTTGCCATTTCAATGGCGCGATAATTTTTTTTGATAAGCTTAATATGGTTCCTTAACGTATAATTTGTGGAGACTGAGTTGATGATTACGCCTCTGACTGACAGACTAACTGCACAGATCGCCTGTCCAACCGGCTGATTGGATTTCTGATGGCTCTCCAGCTGGATGTCTGACCGACTGATTAACTGGTGCTGCTGCTATAATGGCGTGGAATCAATAGTGCGGTCCAAGTGTACACTTTGCAGAGCAATAAGGTGGTTCTCAAGATGCAAAACAAAACCTGACACTGCTGAATGAAGGCCACATTTTTGCTGATGTGAGATCAGATCATGTAAATTTAGTTAAGTTAGCTTGAAAAAGTGAAGTGTTTGATATTACAATGTTTTGCATGTTACAATGCATGTCTCCTGCAGAAAAGGTGCCAGCCAAAGATGAAGAGATATACTGAAGTACTGGCACTCTTACTCCAAAGACTTTGTAGAGAACTGTGACACAACAAGTCATGAGGTCATGAGCAATAAAATATGTGCTGTTCAGTCAGATAAGCAGCACATATGGAATGGGGTGAAAAAAGCTGTTAGTTTACCTTGTTTATGTATGAGGGAAACTAGGATGTCCCTGGGGAAAGAAAATTGAACTCACTCTCTTCCCGCAAAGTTAATATTGTCAAGTTCACTCTGCATCGTAAGTTCCTGCAAGATCCTGAAGTTGAACTTGTGAGACCTTGTGTGAGGTTCTTGTCGCTTTTCTTTTTGGCCGTCCTGGATGTTGTGTTGTCTCAACACCTGGATCAGAAGTCCTGTCGTCCCTTTAATTAGTGGCAGCATAGGAGCTAGGTCATGGTGAAGGGAGTAAAGTCTTCACCCTCAACTGGCCAACATAATAGACTAAGTTCTCACAGGGTTCAGCAAGTTATGGAGCAAAGCCATGTTGGATGTCATAGTTTAAGATATGTACCCTGACCTCTGCCCTGGTTTGGCGCCCCCATTTGAGGACTCGTGCCTCAAGCTGTGGCCAAAGAGGTCAGACCAGAGAACTGGCAATCACACTAATGGGGAGTAGAGGTCACATGGGCGTCATCCTTTCTGCGGCTTCAGCTCTCAGGTCAGTTTTCCCCCGCTGAGTCCTTTTCCACGCCCACAGTCACGTGGAATGCTGTAATGACGACATGGATTTATGGAATTTCTGTAAAGATTTGTTCCGACATATGCACAAGCGTCCATTAGCTATTATCATTTTGGCATTGCGATCCTCAACCTCCGAATGATTTGCTCGGCTCAAACGGTCAATTTTTCGGCCTCGGGACAATTCGTCAGAGCTGGTTTGCATCCATCCATTACACCCACTGGTAGATGGAAACAATGGCACAAACGACTGGGGGTCATCCAGCCATTAACACCAAAGAAAACCCACAGATTGCATTGTGCCTTTAGATGTTTGTTCCCTGAAATGGGTTATTTCTCCAGGGTCGCGAGGGAAAAAACTCAGTCAAGTCAACTATGCTGTCGGTAAACCGCAAATTCGATATAACAAAATTGTATTCCTCTAGCCGCAGGTTTCACCCGGTAAGACGAAGAGATGTCGACCACAGAAAAAAAAAGGGATATTGCAGGCACCAGCAAAGGAGGTTATTCTGGTGGTCGTAGACGGAATAAAAAGTGTACAGTTAATAACATAATTACATTGGCTGTACATGTTATATCGGTACATTTGCTTCTAATGATTGGTGTAGGTTCACTTGGAAAATTGCGATAATGAATTAGATGGTTGGGGGCAAACAGGGAGTTGTGCTCGGAAAAAGAAGCTGTTGCAGCAATTTGTGGAGTTAGTTTGTGGAGACTTCTCTTCGACAGAGGAAGAGGGAAGGAGGGAAAGACGTGTGTGATAGGCTCCCTCGTGCTCACGATCGTGTTTTAAGGTAGGTAGTTACTTAACTGATCCATTGATCTGGCGATCCAGGAAACTAAGGTCCTGCTTTCAATTGGTTTATCCGCACTTACCAATGACGATCAACCATGAGGATGAGTTGTTGTGGTTTGTCTGACTGGCGTTGTCGTCGTGGCGTCAGCGCTTTAGTTGCTCCTGATGTGTAGTTCCCAGCACCCACAGCTACATTACAACGCAAACTTCCGCATGAACCAGATCATTGTAACCATGAAACCCACATGCACGCGCACATAGCAACTCACCACTCAACAGCTCAAGAATTACACTTATGTTTCGTCAAATACCGTTGCAATCTCCCCAGATTTTGTTCCTGCTTCATCTTCTCTGAAAGGATTGGCGTCACCAGCCAGGCTTCGGTGCGGAGAGGCCCGCACACAATGTGCATTAAAGCAGCCGCGCATAAAGCAAGAGCAGAGAGAATCGATGTGTTTTCATGGAGCTGAAAGCCTCACGGGGGAACAGGAGCGGCCGTGTACAGGACTTTGCTTAGTATAGCCTTCAGGTCTCTGCTAATGGCTGTTTGTGTGCGGGGGATACAGAATTCATTGATTCTGAATGTCGAGCTTTTAACGCGGTCCAGCGCCTTGTTTGAAATAAACTGTCAGTTGTCCAGAAATGGTATGCAAATGTTGGCGCACAGCCAACAAAGGTTTTTTTTTTTTTTTTCCAAGAACAGGAGAATGATTTGGCCACGGCGAGGCAGAAATGTGCCCACGCTACATTTAGCTGGGACTCAGAGGTCGAGGTCAAAACTGCTCTGGCTAACGGGCGTCACAGGCAGGATGAAGAAATGGTCCCAAAATCTCTTATCATTAAACTCTAATGTAGAGAGAGGAGAGAGTGTGCTAAGTGCATAACAGTAGAGAAGAATTGACTTCTCCTTCCTCTGCTGATGTTATGTGTGGGGAAAACGGATATCAATAGCTTGACAGCCTTGTTTTGCCGCCCTCTGGGACTTGATGTTTGTAGCTTTCGCGAGCACGGATTATGGTTTGGCTACTTGGTGAACGGTCTGTCTGGATGTCCCCGCAGAAGACCAACTCAGTGTGCTAAAACTTTCTGGCATTATTTCAGTCTGACACTTATTGCCGTGGCTGCGATTCTGCCCACATTCTGAGAAAGGAATGGTTATTTCGGGGTGTCGTCTGGGCTTGTTAAACTCCGCCTTTTTGGAAGTCACTCCTGGTCACTGTAGTGCCGCATCCCTCTTCAGCCGGTCTACATGGTCCTAGTTCCCTGTCCTTCCTGTTGTCATCCTCACGTGGAGTACATAACATAATCCCTTTATTTACTGCGTCTGTGTGTGTGGGGTCTTATCTCTGCCTGCTCCTTGCATGCTGGGGTCCTCTGTGATTTCCTCTCTCTGGTTTGGTCTCTCTGTAGTTTGGGGTTTAAACTCCACTACAGACATCTAACGGGTTGCAAAACATGGTTCGAGGTCAATCAACCTCAACAAATCCTTCTCCATATTTCTTTCTCCAAACAATAAATGAAGTCTATTATTTTCTTTCATTCAAAATACCACCAGGCAAGACGAGAATATTTTCAATATGTTGCAGCTGGAGAAACTTTTCAAAAATTCTTAATAACCGATTCCAAAGAAATACAGAAATGTACTTATTTGATGAGGAGGCCTTGAGCGACAGCAGACGAGGCTATTACAATGGATTGTGGGCGTGCTACATGCCAGTGGACTATTATTGACAGAGCTATGAAATGATCTTGTGGATAGAACTGCATAGAAGCTGTTTGAATTGTCGAATGTAGCTGCCCGCACCTTGTGGACTCTGCTATCTAAACATACATCCTCCAATATCTTTCTGTCCTTTTTCCAGTGCTCTGACCAGTGGTTTGGTGTTCAACCCGTATTTAAAATGGACTATCCTGTTGTTTTTTACCAGTTTGTTCACTTTCCCTAGCTTCTCGGACCCCTATAAATCTTAGCTTTTTGTCCTTTAACTCGTATGTTGGCTTTTAGTGCTTTGCAACAGTTGTGTTTTCTTAAGCAAGTTTCATTTTGTACCTCCATTGATTCGGTGTTGGTTTGTCTGTTATTATATGTCAACCAGACAGTCTATTCATCCTGTGCTACCCCAGAGTATCATTAACAGATTCTGCCAAGATCACTTTTGTCCTGCATTTGGGTCGTGACGCCCATTGACACTATGATGGAGGTTTGGGGAATGACAAAAACAATGCTGAGATGAAAAACCTATGAATATAGATTTTGATCTGAGTTTTGTGTCTGAGGTCATCGTGGAGTCAGGGTGGCCTGAGGTAAGCCGTCATATTCCTAACAAGCCATCAAACCAGTCCAACATGTCACTGTGATGGTCCTTAATAGCCTTTGTGCCTCGGTTCTATCACCGCTTTCCACACCCTGCTGCCAACAGAGTGTAAACTAATCTATAAATGCCGGTGAAAGCGGCTTTTTGTAACGTCTTGGTCCACTTTGTCCCGCTTTTTGTCCCCAGGGCGGTTCCATCCAGAATACCGACACCCAGCGTTGTTTGGAGCTGACACAAAGCAGACAGTCTGGGTTCAACTTCCAGCTGGTTATTCAGGAGTGCTCCGCTCAGAAATGGACAATCACCAACATACTGACTGTCCTACCACAATGACTGCTGAACCTCTCCATGCAGAATCCCACCGAGGCGTCACTCTTGGACTTGAATTCTCTGTTGACCCAGATCAGAGAGTCAAACAGAGAAAGATGGCGATGGATCACAGATGGGTCATCTGATGGGTTAAACCAGGAACCATTTTGTACCAACTGCCCCAAGAGAAGTGGTTCTCACAGCTGGGAGCTCCGGCTCTGAGATCTTCCCACTCCAACTGAAATGAGATATAGCTTGCATGCTTGCGGCAGGGAGCAGGCTCCTCAAAATCATGTCATTTTCCACCCCTGAACCATTTCTTGGTATTTGCCCGCAATTTTGAGATAAGCGTTCGCTCCCTCAGCCTCTCCGCTTTTGAATAGTCTGGTAAATTGAGTGAGCATGGTCGCAATATGTGCGTCTATTTCTGCAGAGGGAAAGATTCGGGGTTGACTAACTCGGGGCCCCAAGAAAGCAGCCATGAAATTGATGGAAGTGAGTCGACTGTGTGGTCAACACACACGTGGAGAAAGAAATGGTGCAAAATGATGACAGCATGGCAGCAGAACAGAGGCTGCACCGTCTTTCACAGCGTGGGCGGTAGTGGTTTCCTTTGACAGGGTGGGTGCTGGACACAACACAAACACAGCCCAATCTGTTACACGACCGTCTCACGTCCTCGCGGTCGCCATTTTCTTATTGTAAGAAGTGCATATCCGGATTCGACGTCCACACTTAATATTGACATCAGCGAACGACTGCAGTTTTATTAATATCTTGATCTGTCATTTAATTTGATCTAATGGTCATATCTTATGATGTATTCGGCAATACTTAAATTTGACTACAGTATAAAAGACATCATGAAATTACCCCTAAAACTATATCTATGCTGACTGCGAGGATATCTCTGTGTCCAAAGCTAACAATGTGCTGGTGAGCTCAGGAGGAATGCAAAATGTGCCAACAGGCAGTTTACTCTTGCAGCCGTTCCAGATTTATTGACCTCCATCTTTCCGTACATGAGTTGCAGAAAGCTCGCAAAAACCAATTTACAAAAATCTGCAACATTTCTTACAGCAAAAAATAGTGAAATATTTTGAGAGAAATCAAGCGGCAGAACTTTTGCGTCCGTTTTGTGTGCAGAAAAGAAAAACCCAAGAAAACGGAGCAACTGGCACCTCACAGAGCCATTTCTTAAAAACACAACTTGAAGAAAGGAACCTGGCGTTTGGTGTTTAACACTGTTTATTCTAACAGTCCAGTCACTGTACAACTGAGAGGACACTATAGCAACGGAACCACTGGATGGCGCTCTATGGTCAAATGATGAATTAGCACAAATTGAGCTCTGACTTTGGAAGCTGCATGGATGTCCAACCTGGTAATTTTGTTAAAACAGACAGAAAAACAATTAAATCGGGATTCATGATGCAAAGCAGGGTGTTTGGATAGTGATGATCCAGACTTTGGGGAAATGTGGTGTTCAATGATTGGAGACACATCACCCTCGGTCCCACAGTCTTGTCCTCCTTATTTATTTTATTAAATTGTCCAACACAAGACAATAATTGGTGATAACTGACGCACTGGCCATGTTTGACTATGATTCCCCACAATCAAATGTGATGATGAGAAGTCCAAAGAATGGCCAAAAAAATATAGATTTAAGACAGCCTGGGTTTGAACTTATGAATTTGACTCTCCAGGTCCCATAGCAATGTTACCAGGACACTGTAACTAAAGAAAGACAGGAGAATCCCTCCTTAAAGTGCAACATCATGATTTCAACTTACATCCCATTTTGTGCACCTTATTTCTACTGTCCTATGATACATTGTGATATATTAAAAAATACATTATTCTACACATCACAATGCAGTCGACATCATTGTTTTCTCTGTTTTTCTAAAACAACTGATAGTGTGCAACCACTGTCCAGGCCGCACTAGTTGGGAACCCCCATCTTATAGCACTGAGTCAGTTGGGCTGACTGCATCTTAAATTTCCACCTTTTTAACTAAAGAAGGTCCTGATCAAGTAGATACCTCATATCAAAACAAATCTGTGACATGCTTGTAAAAAAAAAAGGTGTTTTTTTGTTTGATCGGAGGACGAACATGATTGATTTCAAATATCGGTTGGCTGCGTGTGTTTTGTAATTGTTTCAGAATGTTTGCATATGTACAAATGGAGGTACTTTACTTAACATTGACTGGTCTCCTGAAGTTTCTGACTGTCCTCCTTTAATTCATGAAATCCAACATGTGGTCTCTGAATTATTCCGACGCAACGCCTCCAAACAATCAACAAGCAGAGATAATTCAATAAAACAGAAGGAGAACTTGAGGAGATCAAAACATGCGGCAACAGAACAGTGGCAGCTTGCAGAGGACTGCAACTGTGATTTCTGCCGGCTACTGTGTAGCATTTATTACCAAACTTGTTTGCTTTTTCTTTCTTTTCTTTTCTTTTCGTTTTTGTTTTGTTTTATTTTGTGGCTCAGGTTTGTATACCCTGAAATATTTAAGTATCTCAATTTTTGGGAACTGTTGATATTAAGTCACGAAAATATCTGAGCTATTTTATTAGTGTATCTAAATCTGATTATTATCTGCATTAAAAAGATAATGTGGGAAAAGCACATCATGAGTTTTTATTCTGTATGAAAGATTGAAAGACTTTGGAGGAAGACTGCCAACCAAAGTAATATTGGCAATGACTGCACAATCTGTGATTTAAAAAAATAAACAAAATCCTTCAACGTCTTTACTAAGCTTGTTTTTAAGATATTAATGTGTTGTGGTAATGTTTAATTTTCAGTTTCACAATTGGAAAACAGCCCTTGGCAAATCTTTCTGAGGGGTAAAATCTGACTTAAAATTACAATTTTCTGCGATCTCTTTATTTGGCACCGTGCAAGGTTATTTGCTGGGGCGCCAAGGCATTTGTCTACTTAGCTTAAAGCTGCAGCGTTGCACCGTTTTTTCCGACTTTGATTAAGCTGCTCAATAACAAACATCTGGGCCGCACCGACCTCGAGTCTAATATATAGCCGATATTTTCTGCATCACATATGGGGTTAAGGTAAGGATCGTGGTCAGAGTTAGGCTAACCACAACACCAACCACTCCCCCCGAGTAGATGTTTTTTCGTTTGTTTTTTCTG
The DNA here is from genome assembly GCA_900312935.1 of Carapus acus. Classification (NCBI taxonomy): domain Eukaryota; kingdom Metazoa; phylum Chordata; class Actinopteri; order Ophidiiformes; family Carapidae; genus Carapus; species Carapus acus. The sequence goes on from OMPJ01021731.1 coordinate 25,805, forward strand.
TCAGATGCCAACATTCAGTTGCAGGTGACCACCAAACCAAGAGCCCTGATCCCCATCAAATTCACTCGTCCATGTCTCCATGACGACTGATCCAGCTCAGTGATGGAGAAAACACAGTGGAAGCATACAGCAGCAACAGAGACAAGAACAGAAATCGAGCATGAATATCGTCAATTTAATGTATCGCTGCTAAACTACGACCTAATGTTTTGACACCAGTTCGTTACATGTGACCCTGCCAAAAGAGCAGAGATACTTGGTGCCACACAGAACAGCATCAACCCTCACCTGTCTGCTTTCCCCCTCAGGGCTCATGCTGAATGAGCTGAGACGAGGAGGGAAGCGAGGGTGCAAGGTGAAGGAGGTCCGAGTAAAATGTACCCGTGCAAACCTGCTGGTTGGCAGAGTCCACACATCCATCTGTCTGCTTTGGCCTGAGCGACATCTAAAGTCTCCCTCCGAATCTGAAAGCCACCGACAGTGCAGAGAAGTGTTTATATTTGTCAGCAATCTTTTTTGCTACCGAAACAACCAGTACTTTTTTGCCATCATCTGTAGCTGAATCTGATGAGGAGAAAGTGTAGAAATGCGACACTCGACAGTCCTGCAGTGAGTTTTCTCTCCTTTGTTCCCACAGAGTTGCGATCTGCTCCAGCTTAGATCTAATTAAAGATTCACCGTCGCTCTTTCCGCCGCGTTCTGAAACACGAATGCATCTCTCTTATCCCTCCTGACTTCCTCAGCGCTGCCGCTGCCGTCTCCTAAAAGCCCACGTTTGGCTGAACGCACTGGCCCGATTTGAAATAAAGGAAAAGTGAGTGCTGAGCGGCATTTATAATTTGTGAGCCGTAGGCAATGCGTTCTGTGTTCGACCTCATAGGAGCCTGCATCGCAAATAGCAGCACAACATCTTGGCAGGGATTGGTTTGTATAGATTTGAAGGGAAAGTAATCGCTGCTCTGTCCAGGAGGTCAGGAGGGTTCAATGTAACAGGATGCAGAGAACATTGCCAGTTTGAGGCGCCTTTGCTGCGATTGACTCATTTTTTGTCATTAAAAGTCTTCATCGCCAAAGACTCAAGGGCCATAAAAACATACATCATCACGTTATTTTCAACCTGAGAAATCGGCTCCTGCGCCAACAGTTTTTCAATCGATTCCAATTGGTCTGTGTATATTTTTCTTGACACAATTTTGATTCATGAACAAAACTTTCCTAAATGTAGTACACTGAAAATATCTGGAATTACATTCAAGTAAGGTTAATGTCTTTGATTTATGATTTTCCATGCGTTTCTGATTCTGACTCCAGGAGTTGTTTATTCAATTGAGATCCTCCGATTCTGTCTGTTTGTTCAGGGCATGCACGATAATTAGGGATGTCCAATATATTGATATTGATATTGTCCAACTCTCAATTTACCGATACCGATAACAGCCGAAACCGATATGTGCGCCGGTAAACGCTTCAGGAGCGCATAGACACTATTTCGGTGTAACGCAAGCATTATTTCATTTTTATCGGTTTTTATTTTATCGGTTTTAAGGCAAAAAAAAAAAAAAATCCGATACCGATATTACATTTTTATGCTAATATCGGGTCGATAATATCGGTGGGCCGATGTTATCGGACATCTCTAACGATAATGTCTTATTCTTGCGGATTGAAGCCTCCATCATCACAATGATCGGTAATAACAAGAGTAAAATATTCCCCTGAGATGAGAAGGCGGTGTCACCTGGACCTGGACTCCGAAGAGCAGGCCAGAGTCGTAGTGCCCTTTCGCAAGGCGCTAAATACGGCGGCTGTTTCAACGCCGAAGAAAATGTTAAGTAGCGAAAAGGTTGTTGCCCTGTGTAGATCACAGAGGATCCCCGACTGTTCCGCTTTTCACTCAGTTGTTGCAGAGTGTAGGCGACTGTGAGATGATGATTTCTCCCCCAGTCACACACACAAACATACACACAGGCGCGCGCGTACATACACAGACACACACACACACACACAAACAAAGTCATCGTTAACTCCAGGCGCTGTAGGTGCAGTCTGCAGTGTGGTGCAGCTAAACCTTTGTCAGTTGTAGAGTTTTGTTTGTCTTGGACCTCAGCGGGCTTCGCTGCCTCACTAATGGTCGTCCTTCGGGCGGCTCGGCGCACTTGTCGTCGGACCGTCGCCGAGCTCTTCCCTCGGCGCCGAATAGCTCCTCCCCTGTATTTTTAATTCACTCCACCCAGACGCTCACCCACGTCTCGTACGGAGGCTTCAGCTTCTTAAGAGACCCTAATCCATTCACTCCGCACACGCTCTGTTTAAGAAGTCACAGACGTGTGTGTGTGTGTGTGTGTGTGTGGTGGAGTCAATGTCCTCATCGTTGCAATTTTACTCTTGGCAGTAAAGCTTCCCTGTGTCATAAAATCATAACCAGGCCAGTGTTTTGTTTTGATGGAGGTGGGCGGTTGCCATTAAGGATCCCCATAAACAATTCAACCAAGCAGACGCACTAACATGCAGAACGACACACACACACACACATGCACACGCACACACACACACACACACATGTAGGCACACACCTCTGTAAAGCAATCAATGGGAAACCCAGAATGAAGGGTAGGACCCAAACACACAACAAACTTGGGCTGATAATGGAGTGTGTTGGGGGTTAGGGCTAGGGCAGGGGTCGGCAACCCGCGGCTCTGGAGCAGCATGCGGCTCTTTAGCGCCGCCCTAGTGGCTCCCTGGAGCATTTTCAAAAATGTGTGACAATGGATAAAAATGGGAAAAACATAATTTTTACGTTTTATTACGTTTTTTATGGGAGGAAATATGTGACACAGAGATTCTTAACGTTTTCCAATGCTGTAAAAATGTTAAGAATAAATATTTGATTCATTAATATGGCTTATTTAAGGCTTTTAAATTTTTTTGCGGCTCCAGACAGGTTTGTTTTTTACTTTATTGGTCCAATATGGCTCTTTCAACATTTTGGGTTGCCGACCCCTGGGCTAGGGTTAAGCAAATCAGCACAGAACCTTTGCGTGTGTGTGTGTGTGTGTATGTGTGTGTGTGTGTGTGTGTGTGTGTGTGTGTGACAACATTCAGCAAACCACAATTTGGTACATTTATTCCACCAACTGGTGTGTTAAGTTAACCTGTCAAATTGAGTGTAGATGAGGGTGTGGTCAGCTAGGGGGCGCCACAGTAAAGGCATGGTACATCAGTGGGCGAAGGCAGAGACGCCTTGGGGCTTCGTTAGGCCAGAATCGGCCGAGACCAAGCATCAGAGTTGACTGACGTGGTTCCTGGGCAGAAGATGGCGGTCATGGGGAAAAAAGGGAAAACACAGGAGATTATTGGCCGCAGAGGAGGATTAACGGCAGACGGGAGATGGGAGGAGGAGGAGGAGAGCGTCCTCGGGGATCTGATTATCAGACAGCAAATGCTGTGTCAGCGGTGTTTCACCATGGAAATGCGGCAGCAGTGGCGTCATCTCCTCTGTCTAATTGGATAAAAAGCTGTTCTCAGCAAAAAAAAAAAAAAGAAAGAAAACACGGTGGGATCTCACTCAGAACTGAGCGACATTCAATCCCCTCGCAATCTGCGCCGCGCTTTTGTCAGAATACGTCGCTCGAGGCGAGACGACGCAAATTTCAAAGCTGAACGTGAGCGAGGGAGGTCAGTCCTGAGGAGAAGAGGCGCATCAAAGAAAAGAAGCAGTATTGGTTATCAAAGCCAGGAGAGGTTGAAGAGAAGCCCCGTTCTCTTGCTTGCCAGCTGATGTTGGGGAACGGCGTCCAATCTCGAGCTGGGACTCCCTCCGAGGGAGAGGCGACGGCTCGGTGCTGGGTCTCACTTCCTGTCTCTGAGGGCTGCTTCCTGCAGCGGCGGATATTGCTGCACATAAACCATCCTCCAACACCAACAGGCCCCTTGAGATGCCGCTCACGCCGCCTCCTCATCCCACCCTCGTCATTTCTCAGGTGGGCGTGCGGACAGTGGGACGCTTGGCGTGTTATTGCTGTAACAGCAGCGCCGAGGACAGCTGCTCGCCACCAAAAGACACTGCTGAGAGACGCAGGATGTCACCGTTGTGAGCTCAGAAAGTTTCCTTCTCTTTTATTAGTTTTTTTTTAGGGTTGTTTTTGAGACTATTTCATGTCCTTCGACCCCCAAGATGAATATCGAGGATTTGTGGCTGTTCTACTAGATCAGGGGTGATCAACACGTCGATCACGATCTACCGGTCGATCGCAAAGGTGGTGTGGGAAGATTGCATGGCAGTAAAAAATCATCAGACATCAGCCTTTCGTCAATCCCCTTCATTTGATTATCATATTGATTAGAGATGCTGAGATTTTAGCCCGATTTTAGCATAAAAATTTAATATCGGTATCGGATTTTTTTGCTTTAAAACCGATAAAATAAAAAACGATAAAAATACAATAATGATTGCGTTACACTGAAATAGTGCCTATGCGCTCCTGAAGCGTTTACCGGCGCGCATATCGGTATCGGCTGTTTATCGGTATCAGTAAATTGAGAGTTGGACAATATCGGCATATTGTATATCGGCAAAAAAGCCAATATCGGACATCCCTAATATTGATCAATAAAATGTCTCAAAAAAACTAATCAAGGCCAGTTTCTACCATTCAGCCTGCAGGGAGGGGAAGGGGTGAGGGCGGGGATGGAGGAGAGAGAAGAGAAGAGAAGAGCATCCCTCGCTACTGCCCCCCCTCCGTCTGTCTGTCTGTCTGTCTGTCTGTCTGTCTGTCTGTCTCTCTCTCTCTCTCTCTCTCTCGCTCGCTCCATCTCTAGCTCTCTCATTGCCTCCCTCCTTGAGTGTAGTGCGTGTGCTGCCTGTGTACTCCCTCATTCTTGCAGTGCCTTTAGAAGTACGATGGGTCGTCTGGTCCACGTGCAGCATCCGTTTCAGAATTGCCAGCCGACCATCCTATTGGTCAATACTTCAAAGAAACAGAACCTGGATCGCAATCATTAGTATCTGTAATTCTGCTCAAAGTTAAGTATGCACCTCTCTCTCTCTCTCTCTCTCTCTCTCTCTCTCTTTCTCTCTCTCTCTCTCCCTCAGTGGCTCTCCGTCTGCAGCCGAGCATCAAATCGATTTCTGGGACATCTGGAGGTGGAGCACATTCAACAGCTGCGTCCAGATGCTCCTCAGATTTGATAAGCCGACCTGCATGTGATTCTCTCATTCATCGCATAATTTCATCGAGCGACAGAAACACGACTTCCACCCTCTGATGAGTGTGAGAGGGATGAGTCACGTCCCCCCCCGTCCGCGTGGCTGGAAAGAATCACCTCCGTCCTCACTGAGGTTGCTGCGACTGTTACAGCAGGGTCTGACAGCTCCTCTGTCACAGGCCACGGATTGATTTACCCTTTAGAACACCAACAAACAGCAGATACGAGCACATCTTAACACACTCACGGCTGTTTGCAAGGCCTCCACCGAGACAAGTGTGACAAGTGTGATATTAGCGCCTCTGTCATTTTGGCGAGCAGTGGGATGTGTTTTAGCCGGAGAGAAACAGAAAAGTCTCCAAACAATATCTACAGGACGGAAACGCAGCAGGGCTCCGATAGTTGATATTCTATTCATGGAAAGTGGGGGAGCTGTTGTTCAGGACGTCTGGTACATTTCAGTATAAGTACAATTCAAACAAAGGCAAGAAGATCGTCAGCTCTGCTTTTGGTGGTGACTCTTTCCTTTTTAGTGCAATAGTAGGCCCACCTTGACATACAAGCAACTCAACATAGGAGTTTTTGGAGATATGAGGCGTCTCTCGGTCCATATTTCTTTTGGTGGTGAGGCATGGAGAAGTATCCTGTGCGGACGTTAAGGCAGCAGAGGGATACATCATACGTTTGGCTGTAGGTGTGGAAAGGAAGGCTATGTTCACAACAAGTGTTAAACTGGGATCAAACTGGATTCTGGAACACAGAAAATGACTGGAACGGACTAAAATTACTTTGGTCATTTTAAATAAAAAAATTGAAGAAACAAGCAAGCTCAGTCATGGAATGAATTTAACTCGTATCTCAAGGCACTACTATATTTTGTATTTTCAGTTTAAATAAATCATCTGATATCAATGATTAATGCTGCTTTGTCTTCGCAATAATCCTCATAACATGCTAGTGCCCAAAATGCCCTTGAGCAAGGCATCCTAAATCCTTCCGATCACTCCACAGACCAAACTGCCCGGTTTCTCTTGAAATAAACAGGCGGCTTGGTAACAGAAACTGCTTCCCCCTGGATTACATGCAGTTACTCTACATTCAAACAACACAAATTGATGATTTGATTTACGTATGCTAAACTAAAACATGGCGCTTCTGGAGAACAAATCCAATGATCCTCTTCCTCCAAGTCTCACCTTGTCAGTTTGTAATCTCACCAAAGTGGTATGAGGGGAAAAAGTGTGCCAAAATTGAAAATATTTAGATTTTTTCTACCTCCTGTACGTATTCTGCACATTATAAATTGCAGTCGTAATGGATTATAAATGTCCGATAATATCGGCCCACCGATATTATCGGCCCAATATTAGCATAAAAATGTAAAATCGGTATCAGATTTTTTGGCTTTAAAACCGATAAAAAAAAACCGATAAAAATACAATAATGCTTGCGTTACACTGAAATAGTGCCTATGCGCTCCTGAGGCGTTTACCGGCGCACATATCGGTATCGGCTGTTATCGGTATCAGTAAATTGAGAGTTGGACAATATCGGATATCGGCAAAAAAGCCAATATCGGACATCCCTAATTATAACAAATGATACATAATGCAATAAAACAGTGAGGTAGGATTAGGGTTAGGTTTAATGATCCGAACAATAGAATGTTTAACCAAAACACATCTAGGTGGACAGAAGTCATCGGAATGAAGTGGGAAAGACAATCTGGGAAAGACAATCGAGACTTGACGGAATATTTCATTCTATATGCCATGTGCCATCATTTGCATGCTTGCACACAAACAGTGCAGTCTGCCCACTGCATTTCAAAATCAGAATCGGAAGACTTTTTTCGTCCCGAGGAATATTTAAAGTGAGAAACACACACAGAAATACCAAAAGTTGGTGCTTCAGTCATGTAATTGTAAGAATGATTCGACACAGAAATCCTTAACACAAATGATGCCTTACTTTTAAAGTCATATGATAAAATCACTGTTTGTTGTAAACCTGTTTACCCACAGGCAGACTGAGTCAGGAACAACACCCTGATAGGAGCTCTAAGCTTAATTCAGTGGGTTTGACAGTGAATCTGAGAGCTGCTGCTCTCATTTAACGCTGAGGCCTCTGCTAATGAGTGCTGCAACACTCCCATCATGTGGGCAAATGTGTCAAAGGCAGCGCAGATGTTGAGCCAGTCCTCGTCAATCTGTATTCAAACTTTGCTTCTTTTCTCTTTGTGCTGTTGATCAGCAGCAAAACTGAGCTTCTGTCCCCGGATACGATTAAATTTGGGGTCTCTGTGCCTGCAGCTGGGATCGATCCTCACTTGCTTTGGTAAGGTAGTTCACTGAATGGTAGGCCAACTTTATCCTCACAGTAAGGACCAGACTGAACCTGTGTAAAGGCCTCTGTCCTCAGCTCTAAACATGGCTTGCTTTGTCTTTACGCCTATGTCTTAGCTCAAAGCAGCATAAAGGAAACTTCTAATTTAAGCCTCTTGAGGTTCAGTTCTGGTTCTCAGGTATTGCCGTTATGTCAATAGAGGAGAGTTTTCACTTGAAAACCATAGAGGTTCAAATATCTATGAATATCACTTCGATGACCACTCATTATTGTTATTACTTGTTGTAGTGGTAATGGAAGCAGTCCTGATTACATGAGATTACATATATCAGTGGTCAGCAATAATCTATTTGTGAGCAATACATTATTTGTAAATATCATATTATCACGCTCAACTGTGCAAAACTCAGTGGTCCCAACTTTAGTTAGTTTTGTCTCTAATTTTATTTTTTACATTCTAGGGCGCGGAACTATCACCTAGGCGGTTGGCGTTCCCTCTACCGGAAATGGATTTTATTCCTGAGACACCGAGTCTCCTCTTGAGCCCTTTAGCCGTTAGCCTCCTGTTTGTATCGGTCATGTTGGGGAATGTCTGGGGCAGATTATTGACTCGAGCGCTCCTCGGCTGCCGCCCAGGGCCGCGTCCCGCCCTCCCCCGTGGCACCGTCGCACCTGCCAGCGGGGCGGTTCGATGCTTTTCAGCCGAAGAACCGCAAGAGTTTGACCGTTCGCTGCTCAAGATCCTGGTGTGTCCGCTCTCCAAAAAACAACTCAGGTAAATAACACGCAAGCAAAATTGACAGATGAGAAAAACAAATAAAACGAATAATAAATTCTACTAATCTAAACCAAGTAAACAACCTTAACAGCTTCCTCGGGTTAAAGTTAGAGTGGAGGACACTTTGTCAGTTGCCTGTCAAACGGCATTTGAAATTAGGATGTATCCGTTTTGAGATGTTTCTATTCCTTACTTTCCCCAGATACGAGCCAACGACAAATGAACTAATCAATGAGGAACTGGGCATTGCGTATCCCATCGTCGATGGCATTCCCAACATGATTCCGCAGGAGGCCAGACTCATAAACACAGACGGCGACTCCCCTGCTGAGCCTGCACAATAATAGAAACATACACACTGCACACACACGAAAGCATCTGTTAGCCTCTCTCAGCAGACTCCCGTCCCATCTCTGATAGTATCTGTGTACCCCTGTGGAGGGTTTTGGAGGTCCAGGATGTTCTCACTGTCTAACCTGGTAGTGCTGGTTCCCATCGTTTCCCTCTGTGGTATCTTCTTCTCCGCAGCTGTGGATGAGAACTTTCCACAGGGCTGCACCAGCAGCAGCAGTTTGTGCTTCTACAGCCTGCTGCTGCCCGTCACCATCCCTGTCTATGTCTTCTTCCACCTGTGGAGCTGGATAGGACTCAAACTTTTCAGACACAACTAAAACCCTCCACCTCAAACTGGGCTTTGTGTGAAATCATGCTAAACCTTAAACATTAAACATAACGTCTCTAATGCTCATTTGCTGTCATGACTTTCTCTCCCTGTTTGTGTCATATCTTTTTTTCTAAGAGAACAGCAATGACTTACCGAGTGACTGATTCAACTTGGTAATTTTGATAGAGGGTTTGCACTGAAAATCATTAGGCTGACATGTCTACATTTACAACTATGTATTACCTCTACATTCATATTATTATTGGGGAACTTTGTCCAAACAGTTGACTGGTAATGTCTGTCTTCATAAAATATCTCTGAGGGTATTCTGTAGCACTGTGTGTGTTAACTAGCTATGCCTGTACACAAACATGAGTGTCACACTTGTCTCCTAATAAATAGAAGTCTTAATTAATTAAGCTCAAATCAATTAAGTCAGGTATATTGAACCAAAGAGAACATGCACTAAATAACAAATGATCTGAATCAAAATGGCAGGCAACATTATTTTGCAATAAATCTTTCAATTTCGAAATATGCTGTATGTTGCATTATTTGAAGATACTGAGGACTTAAGACTTTGTGTACCGCAATGTTGAAAAATGAGACATCCAATAGAGTTTGAATTGCTATGTCTTACAGGTCGCAGCATCACATCAATAACTGCAGTATCGATGGCACCAGTATTAATGGATAGCTGTAGATAAGAGCACTTTTTTTGAACAAACAAAAAAAACAATCAGAGACTTAAAGTTATTGTCAACATGATGATAAAATTCAGGGAACTGCTAAGAGGTTTTATCTCAATTTACAACTCCATACAGTATGGTGGAGGTAAACAACAAAAGCATTTTTTTCCAAAAGCACATTACACAAATGCCAACATGTGAGGAGCACAAAGTAACAGTCTAGATTAATAATGACTTCTAAAAAACTGAAATGAAACATTGAGAAAAGAGGCGTTTTTTTTTTTTTTTTTTTTTGGTTAGAGAGTACAATAAGTGATATTACCCTCCTAAAACAAACCTGGCAACTGGCTCCATGAAACTTTGTCAGCCACCCATAACACATTTTAAGTTCAATTCTAAGATAGTGCTGCAAAAACTGGGCCCACAGTTGCAAACGTCTGCATCCTCAGTGGTGTTTTTTATGCTTTGTGTGTCTACCCTGAGACACTGCAAGCATCAGAGGAGATGCTGGTCTTGGGGAGTGTTCCTCACCCTTGGTCTTGAAGAAGAACAAGTCATTGAGTCTCATCTGGACTGCTCTAGCCTGGAGACAAAAAGAGTGGAACAATGTAATATTGCTGTATTGCAAACATTCTGCCCCAAACTCTGCCAAAGAAAACAAGGTCTCACACCCTAGATCTCCTCAAGGTGGGATGACCACGTGTCTGGCTACCTTGATTGAGGTGTGATTGGGGTTGTTTGGGTAGACCTGGGATTACCTGGGTCATGGCTGTCCTGTCGCCGGGCCATTTAGTGTCGTTCTCCTCGCTGGTGGTGGTTGTGCCGGAAGACTTGGGCTCTGACTGTGGGCTGCTGGCCCTCCTCTTTTTTGAAGTCTTGGGTTTGGTCGTGGCTGCTCTCGCCCTCTGAGGAAGACTAAGGTCTAAGGGCCTCACGTCCTCTTCACTGACGGTCTTCCTTGGAAAGAATCCGACGATGTGGGCCAGCTCTGTGGTGAAGAAGTTTTCTGTTTGTGTGTATGCGTTGACTTTTGATCCCTCAGTATGCAGGAAGAGCTGCTGTTGAACGTTTGAGGACAGCCACCAACCACCAGCCTGCGGACGCTTGATGTGCCTTGGAGTGTCCATTTCTGTGGACACCACAGTGGGCTGATCCACGTAAGTGTTAGACACCTCAGCTGTGCTCGTCTTCTCACTGAAATGCCCAGTGGACTTGTTTTGCCTGTGACATAAGGGCTCCTCCAGTTTTGTTTGGGCACATGGGCTCATTGAAATCTCCTTATTTTCCAAGAGCGGTGTGTGTTGCTTACAGTGGTCCACCTTTTCAGCGGGCTGAGGACATTTTTTAAACGGGTTCCGTGAACTCAAGCGCAATCGCTTGTCTTTTTCGGTTTGTGGGATCAGGGATGAGGGCAACTCCTTCCTCTGTTGAGCAGCTTCATCATTTCTTTCTAAGCTAGACGCCTGAGATGGGGACGCGTTGAAGGTTTTCTGGGTGATAAACAGGTCCTGGCTGTTCATATCGTCAGCTGAGTCATGATCCTGTGGCTGATTAAGGCTGGTTTGCATGCTTTGTGTCCTTTCTTCCTCTTTCTTCACATTGACCTCTGTGAGGTTGCTGAGTGAGGGAGGCAGAGAGAAACCCTGCAGTCGTCTACCAGAAATGCAGCCTGGTGGCAGATGAAAGGATACTTTCTTTTTGCTTTTTGATTTCTTCTTGGTGAGCAATTGTTGAGTCGGATACTCACATTTTCGCCCCTCACCTCTACTTGGCTCTGATGCTGTATTAGCTGGTGGATTAGTGCAGGACACACTGTTGTCTTGTGCGCAAGGAAAGCTGTGACCTCTTTCCAGTCCCTTCTTTTTCTTCTTTTCTTTCCTCTTCTTCCTCTTTTCTTCCATTACATCTTTAAATTTGCAGCGTTTCTTTTTCTTCTTAACTGTTTGCGGTACTGTATCATTTGAGACTTTGAGGCCTTTCCTGCTCTTCTTGGATTCCCTCTTTCTTTTTTTCAATGCCAACAGGGGCAAACACCTCTCCCAGAAGTCTGCATCTGTCTCTAAAGTGTCACTCATGGGCCTGTGCGAGACAATAACATAGAGCACATTTGGTAAATGGCATTTGCGGTGCTCTGAATTCGCAGTTTTGGATGCATTCCATCAGACCAAAGATGCATTAGAGGAGAGGGAAGTTAAAAAGCTACATGTAAAACCAAAACTACAGCAACAGTAGCAACATTACACATGTAGTAATAAAGCAAAATTATTATTATTATTTTGTATGCACATATGAGATCTTTTCATCAACTTAAGATGTTGTGCACAGTATAATTTTTGAATGCCACTGCTATTTTTGATCTGTGTCTCATTCAAAAAAGTATATACTGTAATTTGATGAAGTGTATCTTCCTTTCTTTCTTTCTGTGTGTGTGTATGTGTGTGTGTGTGTGTGTGTGTGTGTGTGTGTGTGTGTGTGTGTGTGTGTGCGCGCCTCCGACTAACAAATGATGATGTGCCTAAGTTCAATTTCTAATACTAGCTGTGGTCTCCCATAATCTTCTTTTATGGCCATGAACACCAAGACCTCCACTAAATATTGTGTGCGAGTTGAACATTTTCATTTTGTGTGTTGAAGCCCTTTTTGTGGACAAATTCAGCGATTCTTACGACTGTATGTTCAAATTGACCAACTTTGTCTGAGCCAAAACCTTAAAATCGGACAGATTTGACCGAGGCACGCCAACAAGTTTGCGCTCCAAATTGGTGGTTGGAATTACGCGAGACTAATGATTCGGGACAAAAATCTGCATCACAGTAAGGCAGATTTGTAAACATATCGAATTTAATCCTGTACACAAATTGGAGCATTTAAATTACCTCAACCCCAGTAAACATATCAATTCACCTCTGCCTGTCAAATCTCAGAGAATTCAGCTGATTCAACTGAATCGTGCCGTTCACGGCTGACCCTAAAAACTTGTAATACTTACATAAAACTTTGTGCAAAGCTTTTGGAGGGAGAAAAACGCAGGTATATAAACCTACAGAGAGGGATTCGGCGGCTCCAACATCAAAGGGACCGCGCACACTACTGTTGTGTTCAAATACTCACCAAGGGAATCAGGACAGATAGAACTCGTACTAACAATGATTGAAAACATTTTCATTTTTCGCACTTTTCAATTTAAAGGATGAATATTGAGTTTTACACGAAGGACTGTATTTGAATCATTCAATTTCTGAATAATTCTACATTGTTCTTTTAACACGATAATCCATGTCTAAAATTTGATGATTAAAACACGTGTGAATATTCAACTTTTTGGGTATGTGCCCTCATTCAGTGTTAATGTTATTCATACTATTGCGATCTGCAAACTGATGAATCTACAGCGCGGGAGGACATGAAAGCTTCACCGGCCAAGCCGAGAAAGTCGCTACGTTTCAACTATTTTGACAGTACCTGAAGGCAGCATCACATGTCAATGACCGACAGATAGTGTTATTGGCTCCGTTTTCCATACATGTTCGATATCGATGGTCAGATTTGGAGTCGGAAATGCTTTAAAGCAAATTCCTTAGCCATCATTCCTTTACAAAACCACACGATTGAGGGGGGGATTGACGAACAGATTAATGTAAAATTGAGTTTAAAGGAGTAGTACCAACGAAATTGATTGATACTTAACAGTGAAAGATTGTCACTACTGCTGAGGAAATTTTATGTTTATTGTTTGACTTTATTTCAGCAGTCCTTCATTAAAGATGAAGAACATTGTTTACCTCCAACTTCTGGAGCTTCAGCATTTGTGTGATGGGGGAGACATCGCAAATCACATTGTTGTCACGGAAACACCAAAGAGTCATGAGAGTGAGTGAATCCGTGTATCTGAATGTGCTTGTTAGGGTGACAAACTGGACCGCAATGCCACACAGACGATAATATAAAGTCTCACTTCTCTATTTTGAGCACCATTTCCTGCAACTGTCATTTTTCTGCGCCATTAAATGATGCAATGTTTGTAACAGAAATATAACCTCATCAAAAAAGAGAAAAGAAAACATTGTTGTTCCTGAGAAGGGAAACTGTTTGAGTGATGCTGAATTCTGTTCAGCGGGTCAGAACATCAGCAAGGAACACTATTTATTTGTTCATTATTAATCCTAGGGGGCAACTGCTTGCCTGCAGTTGGCATATTCTCAATATTTTGGGTGATTCAGGGCTTCGCATCCAAACAACAACAACAAAAATGCTCCAGCACCTGAAATCTCAACATGGGTAGTCAAAAGATCATCAAAATCACAGCAAACAATGAAGGGATGACTGATCAGCTGCCATTCTTCGCACCTGGAGGCTGACGGACCTCTTTTAAAGTCCCTGTCTTGAAATCAGATGATCTCCAGAAGACCAGAAATAAAAACGAAACATGGTCAATGAGGGAGTGTCCTTGAGCCAGGCACTGACTCCCTGTGGTGAGGATGGATCAACGGCCTAGATGCAAGGGTCCCATTGGGATGAATGCAGTTTATCAAAAGCAGTAATCTGCCATGACGCCGGCCTTTAATGTGGCATCCGGCGGCACCAAATGATGGCTCCTCTCCTTAAGAGGTGAGAAAAGACGCAGGGCAGTTCCAGGAAAAGAGAGTCGGGGGACGGTAATGAAGCGCCTGTGGCACATATGAGCTCACTCAACTGTTAGAGTTCCTCTACGGAACCTTTAACCTCCAATCATAAAGCATCTCAGGAACACAGTGCTGTAAGACACCAGTGGTCATTGTCCAACCCGTAAACATTCCTGAATCTGTTCTTGAACAGAGATTTATATATTGATGCTGCAATGAGTCTGTAAGAATTTACAAGTCGGAGGTTTCACATTTGCCCTTTGACAGGTAGATTTATTTTAACCGCATGAAGAAATGAGCACCAGAATAACCTCTGCTGGTAGAGCCGCCGCTGGGCGGGCCATGACTTCAGCAGAGGTCCACATGTCGGGTGGATTTCTAGCAAAAACATTTCAACACACTTGGACTGAAGTTGTTGGAAAGGAAGAGCGGAAGACACTCACATTTTGTTTTTGGACGGAATCCAGAAGAAAATATAAACATAAAAGACTTCTTGACATTGGGAAAAAACGCTTTTTGTCATTTTCGAGGATTTCTTCCTAAGATATATATCGGGCTCACTGAAAGTAAAATCCTGTAATAGCTAACAAATTGATGCAATATGATCAATTTCAAGTAACCTATAATTACAACCTCTTAATTTTTTCAAGACGGAACACTGAAAGAATTTTTTATCATCAGTTTCATCAATTTAATTTGATGTTTTCAATTTACTTCAGTTTTCTTGTTCAATTATTATATTTCCCTCTTCCACAATGAATTCCGCCCCACTTACATTACATCATTGTAAGTTCATGCAATGTTTACCATATGCCACTCTTTCAAGTCAATATTCTTTTCAAATTCTCGGCGAGTGTGACAAAAGTCTCGGCGAGTGTGGCAAAAGTTGTCAAAGTCAAATTGCAATGTTTGATATCAAGAATAAATAGGTTGACTTCCAGACCGATAATTTGTCACTATGCATCTCCAAGTGAGAATAAGCCATTGTATCTATCATATAAGCTGCTTTGGTACATATTCTAACTCTTCATCTTGACTTTAAAACAACCAGATTATTGAATTAGCTTCCCTCCCAAAAATTCCCTAAAACTCAAAGACATTTCGCTCACAAAACATCCACCACGTCCTATTGCTTTGTCCGTAGCTCCACTTATTCAATTTTATGTCGTGTCATGAAACGCACATTAGTTTATTGGCGTAACTTGAGATGTGGCGCTGTGTTATTTATCCTCACTGTTACCCATCTCCGGACATGCCGTCACCCACTATAAAAATCAAAGCCTGACCTGAAATAGTCCTGCCATGCGCCTTATTTACTCCCCCTGAAAGTATTCTTAAGTCTCTGTGACCAACTTGGCTTGCTGATGCACCTGACTTGAAGAGGCTGCGCATGCCAGACCAGCGGTAAAAGTTTCTTTGTTTTTAAGTCGCATAGCTATCCAGCACTTTTAAGCTTTCGGTTTTGACTATCTACAAAAGCTGTAGGTATCTCGTGTCAAACTCTAAGCTGCGGTTACTGGCGTTTGCGTTCCCATACACCTTCTCTCCCCTGTGTGCCGCAGATAACATGCTCAGCATTGGACCAACATGAGGTAATGAGGACGTTATGGTTTAGGAGTTAAGTTAAGGTCAGAGGTTGATGGCTTCTGTGGGTGTCATCTAAACAGGCCGTAGCCACGTAGCCCATAATAGGAACACGGGAAAGCAGACACAGGTCAACATCTCAAGTCACAGGGCCTCAGCGATCACCGTAAATCTTGTAAAAATGGTATGTAAACAACTTTACTAACTGGCCCCTAGAGCAGTTTGTTTGTGTATTAACAGGTGTAACGTCTGACTTCAAAGGATGATCAATAGCGAAGAGCGATCATTCCACCGATTGATTGATTGATCAATGGCTACGACAACTCTGAGGGAGGATTGGAAACTGTGGCTCGATGTGGAGAAGAAGAATGACGCCAGTTGCGAAAATGAGCATCCGCATGTCGAGCCTGTCCTCCATGTCTTTGCTGAAAATAAACTGCATGTTTTTTATAAATCCTGGAGCTATTCTGCATAACGTCATGCTCTGCCTGCCCTAATGATGCGGTCATGTTCTTTTTTTCGCCAGGGGAAAGGAGGGAGGAGGCGACCGCGATGATGATCAATCAGGTCAGGGCCACATGCGCCGCTCACGCCGAAGCTGTAAAACCCTGAAACTCCACGAGAGAAAACCACACAAGTGAAATGTGGTCACCAATACATTCCAAAAGAAAGTAGGTTGCAAGTGTCAGGTAGATACAACGTCATTCCGATGGTAGGAATTCAACCAATTTCCAATGGTCGAAGTTGTCACATGACCTTTTTCTCCCCCGATTCAATTCCTTAATCAAGACTTAGGGGATAATTTTAAACCACAATTGGCAACAGAATTTCGAAAACTGTGGAATCAGGCACAGTAATTAGGCACGCATCCCATTTACAGTGAGATTTGGTCATTTTGAGATCATACAATTGAAACGGAGAAGCTACCAACATCAGCAGCTTGTTCTATCATTACCAAGACACTTTGACTCTAGACTGCCTTATTTTTTTTATACATAACCAAAAAATTATTCACAGCCCAGGATTAGAGTAAGGGTAACGACAAATTCATATTTTTGTCTAAATTCTAGGGGAAACCTCAACAATGACAAAAAAAAAGAAACAAAAACCTACAACTGCACGATTCACGCTCTTTTCTGGATTTTCTCATTTGGAAAACAGTTTAACCATAAGAAGCCTCATGTGAACAGAGCCTTCATGCCGTGTCATCCACATTCCTGCCACCTGCCACATTTAGAAAACTCATTCCCTTGTGGTTACCTAATGTGCGGCGACTGCGACCATAATAAGCAGGGTTCTTGGATCACATGGATCGATCACCCGTGGGACACCTGTGGCTGAAAGCTGGGGGTTGGGAGCAACTTGACCCTGATGACCAAATGACAGACAGGAGGGGAATGGGGGGTTGAAGGGGGAGTAAAGAGAGGGAGAGTTTACAAATAAATGTGTACATCTTTGTGCCCAAACACTGGAAAACTCCTCATTTCTAGGACCCTTTGCATTGCTGTCTTTTGGACTCGATTTCAGCCAGTGCAGCAACTTTACACCCAAAGTACATCAAACACACAGCAAAGAGAGAGAAAAACTCACACACACGTCGCTTTCTACTTCTTAAGAATTTGCACAGACCAAGTAGTACAGCAAGAAATGTACTGATAGCACTGGGGTGACGGAAACGTAGCAGAACGTTGCTGCTTTTCAGTGATATTTAGGCGTGCAGTCTATTTATAAACTTCAAACACATGAATATTTGTTAAGGGGATATTCTTTGGTTGTTCTGAGATTCCAACTTGCACGCACACACACGTGTCAGGGCAGTGACGGCTTGGCCAGCTGACTCACCCTTGCAGCTCCCATTTACGCTTTTGATTCAGGAGTTTTCCTCTGACGTCAGGTCAGCCTGAGAACTCTCATTTGGAGTTCAACTCATTAAGACAATGTTAATTCCTGAGTTAAGTGCCTATGTAACCACGGCGACCCAGTCCTAGTCAATGAGCGTCATAAATCCATCCCAGCGCTGGCGCTATTGTTGCGGGACATCCCGGGAGCGGCACAAAAAAGGTCACATTAGGTGTGAACGAATAGATCTAGCCAGTCCAGTGCCGAAACTGAGAGCGTGAAAAATTCAAGACAAACAGGCAGTAAAAATACTTTGGAAAATGACGTTTTACATGGTAAAACAGGGAAAGTCCCTGACAGCAAAGAACACTTGGGAGAATAATCAAGGCGGAATGATGTCTTTTATCCTTATATGTGTTGTACTTTTGTAGCAAGTGTGTGTGTGTGTGTGTGTGCGCGCGCGTGTGTGTGTCTCCTTTGGTTAGGGCCTTGAGGGGAGGTGTTATCATTCCTGTCCTGCTGGAAGTGTGACATCAACAGCAATAATGATGGCAGCTCATCAATGGCTGCTCAGGCCAGAGGGCTATAAAAGGAACGCAGAGAGTCGAGAGTTTAGCATACGCGATCTCAGCAAAGCACCAAACCAAGGGAAGTCACCTTATTCCACGCTGGGGTCTGACTTTACACGCACCACGCAGCCCACAGGACACTCTGGAGGTAGGAACACCTTTTCATTCCTTCTTATTCCAGACCTAGCATAGTGAAAATGCAGAAATTTTCCCTCAGCAATTATGAGTGATTTTCACAAATATTTGGTAGAAAAAAATGAAGTTGAAAATATGGTTGTTTGCACACTTTTGATGGATTAAATTGAGTATGAAGCAGTTCTTCAAGTCAAGAATATCTTCTTGTTTATCGTCAAAAAAATTATGTAAGGTTGAAATATTTTGTGAAAGGTGGAGATTGCTCAACAGTGTGTTTGGGACAGAGTATAAAAAAAAGCCAAAGATCTTTTTTTTCTTTCCACATTTTTCAATCTTGCCTCATTATTGTTTAAAATGAGTTTTAGAAAATCAAGCACTTAAAATTAAATTTTTTTGAGTGGGTGCTTACATAGGACACAGTCACTAATTGCGAAAGCTGTGCTGCTTTTATCATTGGTTTTAGATTTTTCCTTCTTTTCAAAAAACAAAAAACAAAAAAAAGAGAGAGAAAAGTCAAAATAACAGGAAAAGCAATATTTAACAATGTGTATCTCCTCTTTTGCAATTATGAAAAATCAGGGGTTGATCAATGCTGGCAGATTGGTGCTTGTGGTGAAAATTTTTTCTCTCTTTTACCCTCAGGTCATCATGTTTGTGGTGAGAAGTCTGGACAGAATAGTTTTTATGTCAGTCTGTGTGCTGCATCTATACACACTGTGCGAAGGCCGGCCACTCAGGTAAACCTCCCGCACACAATTACAAATCTTCACTTCACCACCTAATCAAATGACATTTGCGGCTCATTTCTGACGTGTTAAACTGATTGAAAATTTCCCTCTGCTAGGAAAAGGACAGTGAGCGAGGTTCAACTCATGCACAACCTTGGAGAGCGCAAGCAGGTGCAAGATCGCCAGGACTGGCTGCAGATGAGACTCCGGGACATCCACACTGCCTCCATCCGGGCGAGTGGAGAGGCAAGTCGTGGCAGAAGGAGGCTCTTTCTCACTGACGTCCCTGACCTGAATGACTTGACACCAGAGGAGATCCAGTATGCCTTAAACTTCTTGGAGAAGCTCCTCAGCTCAAAGCACTCCTGATCTTTAGGATACCCTGTATTTTTCCAGCTGAAATGAAAACTTTTTTAATTTGCTTTCTTGAATGGGAATGTATATTTATTTCTATTTTTGTATTGTTATCATAAACTATTTATTTTATTTATAGAGGGATTGTGGAAGTACTCACGCAACGAGGCATGACATCTTTGTTTTGTCTATACTTCATGCACTTTTATTTATTTGACGGCTTCCACTGAGCTTCTTTATGTTAGTTGAATGACACAGGGAGGAGTTGGACCAACTGTCTTCCAATAAGCACTCGACCTGGCCGGTTTTTCTTTGGATGCCTACATGTAGAAAATATTGAATTTGATTATGGGAAAACTATCTAGATATTGATAGGAATATTGTAGCTTTTTCATTGGACTAAGACATAGTTTCTTATTCTACAGACTGAAATATTTTCATTTGCCATATGTATAGATTTTTGACTGTTGAATGCAATGTGAATATGAATCCATATTCAAAATGAAGACACGTTTTATACATGTATAAAGCTATCAAATAAATCCTTGTATTTTTATTACTTGATGAACAAATGATGCTGAGTAAAATTCAATGTTTTGATAATTTTGTATTCGTTGCACAGGCACTTTGTCACGCCATACGTCATTCAAACTATCTCTGCCTCTCAGTTTCGATCAAGGAAATCTCGCGAGTTCTTCCCCGCAAATCTCGCCGCTCATAACCAAAACAAGTAAGGGAAGCTATGCGTGTCCACTGAGACGGGTCTTTTTTTGTCGCGTCCATTTTTAAAAAACGTGGATTTACTGATGCTTTCGGACCGAACGTCTAAATTGGAATGTGGTCGTGGCCAAAAAGGTAATCGAACGACATACTGTTAAATATTTTTCAGTCAAGCAGCAGTGACCATTGGCGTGGTATTAGCCCACAACGAGCTAACTGAAATTTCAGGAACATACAACGTCTTCAAAGGCAAACATGCAAAGGCCGAATGCAAGAGCAGCATTTTACGGGTAAACATGTTGATGTGATAAGTGTCAGTATGACAGCGGCATCATGAAAGCCTTGTTAGACACATATGGCACTGTGATACCCGTATTGCATGAATGTATGCCCGTTTTCTGACACGTTCTCAGTGACATTAAAGTTGGCTTGTTTTGCTAAATTAAGCTACTCATATATGTAACAGAAACAAACAGTATCAAATCTCTAGGTTGTTTCTGATGTAGCCGTTTGTTTATGATGCTGAGTCAAAGAACTCTCTCCTGTTTTGAAAGATTAATGATGTGTCTGTATATCGACCTATATACATATATATCTGTATGCTTCTATTTTCGACGTGGAGTGAAGGATGATAACTTCCCCAGGGATATTTGAGTATTTCCGATTCTCATATAAATATAAATTTGTCTTCACAGCTTTTACAACATGTTGATGCTGTCATGTTAACTTCTGTTCTAGTATTACATCCCATAAATTCTGATCACCTCAGAACAGAACACCAAGCGTGTTCTATTAAAAAGCCATAGAGATGTTTTATTCCTGATGGTGCCACTTAAGCCCATACTGTTATTTCCATAACCTCGGAACATCCCTGTGACGTTTAAGTTAGGAGCAGTGGTTGGTGTCCCAGCAGATGACTCCATTTTCGGACTTGTATCTTCTAAACAGAGGCCTCTTCATAAGAACTCTCAATTTCAAACACTCCTGCCCTTGATTTTAGGGTGGCATGTCCCATGTTGTCTCCTTTGCATGTCCAAGGCTGTGGAAGATTTTGTATTTCTATATTCTGGACATACTTTTAGACGAGCTGGCCCTAAGCAACATATTCCTTTATGCTACCCCCTCAAGATCAGTATGGTTTATAAGCATATTAGTGGAAGTTAATCAGAATCAGAAAACTATATGTGTCCATGAGAGGTAATTCAATGATACATTATGTGCAAAAAGCACATAAATATGATGGGGTGGATGGTATACGAAGCGTGCAATAATGCTCAACAGACGGGTTTGGCTCTCTGATTGACTCTGGCATTTATTCTTTTCTCGCACTCACTACCCTGCTCAATTGTTAAGAAGTTACCCAGACTTTTTCTAATTTATGACTCAGTCCAAACTGAGGTGAAACGGACAAGTAATGGCATTAACCTATATCTGTGCTCAATGACAGTATTTCAACTGATTGGTAGCAACACTGCTCCTGTTTTTTATTAATCAATTTGTTATCGTTTTTTACTAGGGCAAAGAATTGAGCCAGATGTCCCTCACTCATGCATGTCAGAGCTTAATAGAGACCATCCAAATCTTTTTAATGTAAAAAAAATTGAATGTAGGATAACTTACAGCGACTGTTCAAGTATGGTTGAGAATGTCTGCCATTGCATCATATTGTGCATATGCAGTTTGCGTATGCCAGGGAAAAAATGTGCCATTGTTTCCAGAGTCGATCTGGATAGATAAAATGGGTTTTCCCATTTCACCTTTCAAACGTTAACATTTTGTTAACAAGAAAAGCGTTGATAGAAGACAAGTATCCTCGGCGCAGACGGTCCCATGCAGACACACTGACAGGTCGGCCCGGGATTAGCGGGCTGCTGTTGCCTTCATGGTCGTCGGGATTTTTCACACTGCAAATCCCGGTAATTTTCATCGGTATACGCGTTGATTGCCTTTGTTGTCAATGCCACTTCCACCCTCAGAAATCAATCTAAGAATTTTTAGACTTGACGGTTTATTTGTCTACCGTTGACGGACAGGGAAACATCTCCGTTTCCCTCTAGTCTCCCGACCCAGAGACGTAGGAAACGGAGAACTGGTTTGAAACAGAAAATTGGTTTACATTAAAAGGTAGCAATGTGGGGAGGGTATCGTATGATCCCATTTTTTCAGTATTGGACGCAAATATTGTCAAATAGTTTGAACATATCCTAAGTATCGGGGTTCATGTAGGAGCCGCTCTCATGGTCGTTGTTATGGAGGAACCAGCCACGTTTGAGGCGTGTAGGTTTATCGCCTCTAGTTGTCATTTTGAGTTTTTCCAGTAGCATTGGTAAATCGCAGCTTCTGCGCCGCACTTGAACGCAGCACCTCGGTGATTCAGTCGAGCACGCGGCCATTCACACTTCACGGCCCCTCGGCAGACTCGGAGCCACTCACCGTCGTCTGCCAGGCGGATTCCAAGCGGCGCTGCGACACGGTTGATTTTTTCCCTCCTCTACACACCCATTCCAAGTCCAGCGTGAAGTGTGTGAAACGATGCCGATGAAGTTGGAAAGTAATGAGCGGGGATGCTGAAGCTGCCGGGGAGCCCGCTTTGTTCGGAGGAGCGCCAGGCTTTTGTGCCGCTGTCATCCCGCGGTTCATCCCCTGCTGCTTTGTCTTCACTTGGCCTCCGCACACCGAGCGGTAGGTGCTCAACCGCCCTAAAATGTCTATCTTTATACCCAACCCGCATAACATGTCCGTATTCTCCGCCACTGCAACAATACTCAGAAAAATAGAAAACACCGGCTTCATTATCCCAGCCGGGACTCTGAGGTAACGAACTTGCCCCTTTTCGGACACTCACCCTTCTCTCTGCACCAATTTCTGTCAGTATAGACTCAAATGTTGATTTCTTGCACTTAAGAGGTTTTTTAGTCTGCTTCGTCAGGATTTTTACCCCTGCTGGTTGTGCTGTATTTGAGAGCCTCTTGTCCTTTGTCAGCAGCCTGTAAATAATAGATGGGACCCCCTGTCCCATGGTGCTGTTAATAGACCTTCACCAGGCCTGGTGTCTTTCTCTCACTTTTTCATCTCTACC
>OMPJ01021732.1:0-10523 GCA_900312935.1 Carapus acus
GTCGCTGTCAGCGGTAGTGTTCATGTTCACGAAGGTTAGCACGGATTTGTCCCCAAACAATGCCGGTCGCCAAACCGCATCTGAATGGCGAGTGACATTTCAGGAGGACACGTTCGGGGCCTTTTCTTTCGCCTGCAGCCTTGAATCGCGCCGCCGCTGTGAATGCTGCCGCGATTATGTAACCCACTCCCATTGTGGACCACGTCGGCCCTGACAAAACTCGACACATCCCGCCGGCGAGGCTCTGCAAAATGGCTGCGCGCTTTCAGAGGCGACCAGCACACCACAACAAAACAATTCCTGACGGTTGGGCAGGGAGGGAGTCCGACTGACAAGCCTGTGTGCATGTGTGTGTGTGCGTGTGTGTGCGCGTGCTCGCTCAAATACACGCGCACGAGTGTGTATATGTGTGTGTGTGTGTGTGTGTGGAAGGAAAAGGCAACATCTGTTCATTTGGATGAACCAGGCCAGGCATGTGATGATGAGCACACAGAGGGACTTTGTTATGGATTAGCGCCTGAATACATGAATACAGTATGAGCCGATACATCTGGAGGAGCACAAAGATTTGCATCGGGAAGATATTCGGGGCACACGGGACGGCGTCCAGGAAGGCGAAACGTTCGCCCACTGGCCAACGCTCGCCCGCTCGCAGAGAGGTGGCGGGCACAGTGCAGATGCCAGCGGGCAGGCAGCGAGATGAGCTAGGCGCCATCGCACCGACGCCTCTCCCTGGTCAGCTGATGTATCTGCACGCTCTGAATTACCGTCAGCCTCTTCCTCAACAACTGCTCCCTTACCCGCCCACCTCTCTCTCTCTTTCTCTCTCCCCGACAGCATTAGGGCTAGAGCTGTTTACTCTCGCACTGTTTGCTGCCGGTTGCGTCAACATCTTGTTTTAATCCAACACCGACATTGACGCCTTCGTTCCTCAGACTGTTTTGTTGACAACTCCAATCAGAGAGCGTGTGCGAGTGTGTGTGCAGGTGGTAGCGGTTAATAAAGGCATCGTTAGTCCCGTGTGGCTGCTGCCGCTGTTTTGTCCTCCTCTGACCGTTCGCACAGGGTGAGAGCGGAGCGGTGATGTGCAGTCAGGGGAGGCGGGAGAGGCTGTACCACGCCTGTCATCATGGAAAGGAAATGATTTCAAAGAAATTATCATGTGGTTATGTCCATTCAGTGATTTGCACTATGAGGTTATTTTCAAACATGACCTGTTGACTGCTGTCAATCAAATGGCGAATAAGCAACCTGCTGGGTTCATTTCTTTGGAAATCTCATTGTGATGGAGTCGTGCCTCACCAGCCATTGACCTCATCGCGTGTCACCGGAGTGAAGCATTGTGGGAAGCAGGCGGGCCAGCCACAGCAGCAGCAGCGCCTCACAGCACGGTGACGTCAACCGTCCACGGCCAAGGGAGCAGTGGGACATCACAGGTCTGTCGGAGAAACGGATGGATTCCCATCCATCATCTGTGTCTTGTTGAAGCGATGGTTTCTTTATTTTCTTGGAAAACCCATACAAAAAACATGCTAAGTCCTTCTGCCGTCGACAGTCTGTTCCTCAGCAGAGGCTAATTCGGAATATTCCACAATTTAAGTCGGTGCAAATTTTAAACATACCCTCACTTTCACTTTTCCGACATGAGTGTTGCAAACCTGATGCCCCGGCAGAACGCCTCCATCTCTGTTATCGTTATAAATCGGGAGTATTTGGTGAGTGAGGCATCGACATAATGAGGTGCACGGCGCGGCTTGCTGCATGGGCTTTGAGTGAAGTGAAGGCTTCCCGGCACATAAAGGCAGCGCTAACACAATCATTCCGGCCCAGCGAGCCTGGGCGGCGGCTGTCAGAGGTCACCTCTCACCCCGCGGCGTCTCTTTGCTCAGGTCAGAACATCGGGAAAAAAAAATTCATTACGCTAAATTAATCTTCCCCCTCCAATATGCCGTTGACTCACTCAATTAGCGGCGAGCCTCCCCGCGCCGTCGCTTTGACAGAGAGCCGAGGGACAGCTAACGAAGCAGACGCCCTTACATGCACCTGAGAGGAGACGAGGCGGGGGTGGGGGATCGAGGGTTGCTGGCTCACTGCGGGGTTCATTTCACTTTCTCGTTCAGATAAATGATCTTTGACGTTTTCTATTTTTTGCTTTGATCATCGCCTGGCGCTGTTCTTTTGTCGCGCTAACGTTGGCGTCAGGTGCAGCCAGAGTGCAGGAAATGTTAGCGACTGAGACAAGTTCAAAGTGCCGAGCAGCTGATTCAAATTCGGAGGATGATATCAGCAAGATGAGAGCAAACCAGAGTTAGCACAGGGGTAGGATAGAGCAGTCCCACCCTGGGCAAGACAGGACCAGGGTTGGACAAGGGGTCCTACCTTGGCTGCACAAAGGGTCCTTCCATTGGAAAGGTACGTCCAGGGATAGACAAAGTTGGACAAAGAACCCTAGCTTGGGAAAGGTAGGACCAGAGTTGGACAAAGGTTTGTACCCTTGGAAAGGTAGGACGAGGGTTGGACAAAGGGCCTTTGTCGAATCCTAGTCCTACTTATCCAAGGGTACGACCCTTTGTCCAACTCTGGTTCTATATTTCCCAGGCAAAGGGCCCTATCGTGAGAAAGATAGGACCAAAGTTGGACGATGGGTCGTACCCTTCGAGAGGTAGGACCAGGGTTGGATAAAGGGTCTTACCCTTGGAAAGATAGGACCAGGGTTGGACAAAGGGTCCTACCCGTGGAAAGGTAGGACAAGGGTTGGACAAAGGGTCCTGGCCTGGGAAAAGTAGAGCCAGGGTTGGACAAAGGGTCCTACCCTTGGAAAGGTAGGACAAGGGTTGGACAAGGGGTCTTCGCCTGGGAAAGGTAGGGCCAGGGTTGGACAAAGGGTCCTACCCTTGCTTCACCTGTCTCCGACGAGACCTGGGAATCGGATTCAGTCAGGAAAACAATCAAGGATGAGCTTGCCACAAAGGTCAAACTTCGCCTCAATCATCTTGTTCGACCCAGAATCCTCGTTTTCCCTCCAGAGCTTCCTGTCAGATGAGCCCGGTCGGCCTCTGCGTGATGTCATCAGGTAGGTTTGATGATCCGGCCCGCCGGGGTTCCGGACGAAGAGATGAGGCTGCGTCTGGGTACCGGTGGGAAAACAAACACCCGTCTTTAACGCTTTGTGCGAATCGGGCTGTGGGCAGGTTTCAGCAGACGGTATTTTTAGCAGCACGCGGCAGCCGTGCGTGTTCCACGGCTGACAGATCTGATATCTTTTGTTATCACGCGTCAGTGTCTGTGCGTGCGTGTGTGTGAGTGTGTGTGTCTGACAGCTCCGACAGATTGATTTCAATACTTGCCTGTAACTCGGGCAGTTTGTCTTATTTTCCTCCCCTCGTACTTTTGAAGTCCCACATTTCAGGATAGATGAATTTTTTGATCACGCTCGATTATGCAGGAGGAGGAGGAAGAAGAAGGAAAAAAAACCTCGCTTTGACTCCCTCGCGTCAGATCTGCGCTTCATCCTCTCCTCTAGTCTGTATTTTTCTGTATTTATTTCCTCGCCGGCTTCTCATTCAATTATTCAGCCCGCCGTCACGGGGAAGCAGTTTTGATCTGTGTCGTCCCCGTGAAGAAAAACAGGAACTGGCGCCATTTCGGCCTCTGTGCCCTTCTGGACGATTTTGAGGACGGGAGGCTGCCCCTCCTCCGCCGACGCTTTTAACCCAAATGCCAGAGAGCGAGAAGAAGCGTGTCCCCGTCCCATCGCGGCGGTGACATTGAAGGCAGCGCGGGGAAGTTCAGAGGAGGAAAACTTCCGAGACAGATGGCTGCGGGACAACCCACTGGGCATAGTCTGCCCGCCGCGTTAGACTTTCCAAATGACCAAGCCGCCAAAGACGGTTATCTCTCTTAACATATGGTTTCTAGAATTAGCTGGAGATTAGCAGCTGCCCAGGCTCGACATGAGAGTGTGCAGGTGTTAGACAATAGCGACGTGAGCGCACCGTGTGCAAGGCGCAAGGTGCTTTTCACGGTCAAGGAGCTGCACGTGTGAGCATGTGTGTGAGAGTGAGAGAGTGAGAGAGAGTGTGTCCTCTTTTACAGCCAGACAGCCTTTACATGTGGGATTAGCTCAAGGACCATGAAAGCACCATTAAAGGGGAAAGTCTCAAAGATGAGCCGGTGTTTCTTGGGGACATTACTGGCTGCTGCCTACTTAGTGGGATGGGGAATGTTTTAGACGTTCTCTTGTACAATTGATCCAATCAAATTGTGTGTTGTGAGAGATGTGCAAACATCTGTAACTGAGATTGGACCTGTTGGAGATTGCAGTGTTTCTGTACTTGAGATTATCATGTTCGCAAATAGGGATAGGGTTAGGGTTAGGGTTAGTCCCCAGTTGGACACTGGGAGGAGAAGTCTTTTGGGAATTTCCGTGTGAAAACGTTACCACTAAAAGTTACAAAAATAATAATCGGATAGATCCAATCATCTGAAAAAAAAAGGAAAATCTCCACTCTAGGGCGCATGGTTGGACTCCTGCAATCACAGCTGTGGTTCGCTTGTGTGTGTCAACACCAGAGATGTCTGTGATGGCTTTGCTATGTAGGCGCAATCACATTTCTGCTAAAGAGGAAGTGCGCCCCACCTGGTGGCACGCAGAAGTGCGGCCAGTTTATCCTTCACCAACTGAGTACATCAAGTTAACGGCTCAAAAATGAAGAAATAATGGAGAAAAAGTCTCACCAATTTTGAATGGAAATGGTATGGCGGTTGATTTGGAAAATGAGTAAATGGGAGGGTTAGGGTTAGGGGAGAGGGTTGTTTATTTTTCATTTTTTGTATGCAGCAAGGATATATTGGACCCAGCCTAGGCCTCCCACTTCCACCACCCTCCCAGTCACAATAACCCAGGACAGTGACACGATAAGACTTTTAAAATTTACTTCATGGATAATCGACACATTAAACGCCGCAAATATCTTCATTTCCGGCATTCTGATAAACAAATCTCGCCACGAACTGCACACACTCTGGCGGATGGGATGTCTACGGCGTTATCGGTCCGGCTCGGCTGCCGGTCCAGACCTTTCTCTCTCTCTCTCTACCTCTCTCTCTCTCTCTCGGCGTGCTGAAAGCGGTTTGGCATTTTGATAAGAGTTTGACTTTACCTGCATTACCATGTTCCTTGCCGGGTGTTATGATGGTCTGTATTACCACCGTGTGTGTTGCGCCTGCCCTCCAGGCAGCCGGGCCGTTATCTGGGCTGAGCCAGACTCGCCCAGGAGAGCCATAAATGAGCGCTGACGGAATGTGATAGCTCATGTGTGGCCATACCTTTTCCCCCTCATGAATAAAACATCATCAAGTAAGGACCATTTATGCGAGACATATGTGTGTATCTATCCAATTACCTGCCTGTGTGCGCGCGCGTGCGAGAGTGCGTGCGCGTGTGTGTACGCGAACGGCTCTGCATCCGAGTTTATTCCCACCTCTTTTTGTTTTCGCTGGCATCGGAAATTTCCCCGATTCATATTTGGCACCAAACTCCCATTTTGTACAATAATTGACTCGCGGCTCTCCCGTCGTATCTTAATGAGCGGCTGGGGAGAAAAGCCCCTCCATTCTTCTTTATTTCTCTCCGTTCTCTCGCCGTCGCCGCTCCCCAGATAAACAGCTTACCTTTGGCATGACCCATTCCACTTTAATAAGCGCTAAGCACTCCACTGTCCCACTTTTCAAAGGCGCTAATTTGATAAGTGAGGGGATCTCTCACTCAGCAATCATATTCTGGACAATTAAACCCCTATCTGAAGAATAGGGCCCGTCTGGAGGGCTTTTCACTCGCAATTACGTGCAACCGTTTGACTTAATGTCACAGGCGCCGCGCAGAAACTAGCCGCGTCTTTGCCCCCCGTGTGGCGCGCGGTGCATCCAGAAAGACAAAACCGCAAACGAGCGGGCGTGATGTCATTCTGAGGATGTGTGGATTCACTCAGAGCGTTTAGCGACCGCTAGCCGCAGCCTCACTTCAAGCGGCGCCCACCAACACTCTGCAGATCCAGGAATCGAATCCAGGAATGCTAACTCCCGATTCCACAACGTCCTGGAGGATTCCTGGCCTTCCTCCCTCCTTTGCGCAGGAATGTTCCTCGCAGCGGGCCTCAAGTGGGAGGGTTCACCCAAAATGTCTTCCCTCTTTTCTCCTGCAGGTTTGGCAGGTGAGCCCACCGTCGCCAACGGCAACGGTGGGCTCGGATTTGCGCCGGTTGCCATGGAATCCATCAGTGACCCACTTCCTGCACATCCCGCATCACATCTCCTGCATCCGTCCAAATGCTCAGTGTGGTGCGTCCGCTGGGCCTAACACCACCTCCCCTCCCACCCGCCGGAGCCTGCAGGAGGTGTGTTTAATACCACACATACGAGCATGTACACACTCACACACACATCAAGAGACACACCGATCTTCTGCTCAAAATGAAAACCATCTAGGGTGTTCTTGCAGCAAGCTGATTTAAACCCTTTCAGCTCATATTTCCATTTGTTTAATGGCGACGGAGGAAATGAGCTGGATGCGTCGCTCCCATTTTCCCAGACAGTCACAGCAGGAGCTCCTGTCAATCACCGAGCGCGATTTCCCCGATTGCGACCCGGCAGAGTCACTCTTGCGGCAAAACACGGCGCTGAGCGATGCTATCGCCGGGATCGGCACGGCGTTTAAAACCCCCAGAAAAGTCTGAGACGCTGCCCTCAGACGGACTTTCGGCAATCTGCGCGAGTCGGAGAGGAGGTGGGTGAGGAAGAGGATGGGAGGTGGAGGATGAGGGGGAGGAGGATGAGGTGAGAAGGGCAGGCAGGACGGGACAGAACATTCCAGGGCTCAGCTCCGGTCTGGAAGTTTCATCGGCGGAACGAGACGCCTTGTTTTGGTGGAGGAGATTAGATCATGATTCACTTCATGGAATCAATTTCACAGTGTATTACGGCGGCAACCTCACACACTCACACACTCACATACACACACACACACACAAACATCCCTCGCGTACACACACCTCCCCCTGGCCCTCCCAACCTCCCTGGGATCAGGCGGGATCAGCACGAGCGTGGCGTCGGGGGACAGATCCGTCTTGCTGGGCTCATACTGTACCTGCGCCGCTCCGCTTACCATATTTGCACTCGGAAAATCTTTATTAGCGTCAGGGACCCGTTCTGGGTTGCTCTCTGGGGAGAACGGATCGGCGTTCACGCCAGCGACGGCGGCATTGGTCGCTGTGTAGCGTCGACACACGTGCAAATACGGAGCGCGGCGCTACGGCTGCTGCTGCTGCAGCAGCTATAAATATTTCAGGAAATAACAATCAGGCCTGTTTATTCTCTGCCGAGTTCCCCGTAAGTATGACAGAGTTGTTTTGAAGATGCTGCTTGTTTTGACAGACTCTGATGCCATGACGGCTCCCTACGTGTGTGTCTGTGTGTGTGCGTGAGCACGCGCGTGTGTGTGTGGTGGGCCGGCTGACGTTTGAGGTTAGGAATCAATGCGTCTGCCAAGCTGCAGCCGTGATGGAGCGACTGGCAGAGGTTTCGCTCAGGAACCCTTCAAAGATTTCCCCCAGATTTCCGCCGCTCCATAAATCCTGCGTGTTTGGAAACGTCTGGGGCCGCACGCCGTTTTTCCACCGCCGAGCCAAAGCAGACGCGGTGATTAGCCGACGGTGACACGCGGCGTCGCGGCGCATCCCCAAAGATTCCTTGCCGCGGCTTCTCGGCTCATTATTGCGTCATTATGAGGGAGCGGCGGCTGAACCCGATCATCCCAGAAGCTAAAATTAGCCCTTCAACAAATGAGGATTGATTTAGAAGAGTTTGGTGTTGAGAGCATTGATTAGCGCGCCGCCGTGATCAGCGATGCTAATTAACGCCATAACAAAACGTTTCACGTCTGCTGACAGCGTCTCGTCTCCAAAAGACTAATTTGCTCTATTCTGGGCGCAGTAAACCAGGCTAGCAGAGGCAGAAAAGCTGAATTGATTAATCCGTCGCCAGCACAATGCCTAATTAAGGAATATTTTTGTTTGAACGCGTGACGACAGGCTGCGCGTCAGCGCCAGCTAACGAGCGTCTCCGCTCAGCTGTTTTGTCACTTCTGCTCCGTTTTGAAACACAAACACGCCTCCGACTCGCCACTTTCATTTGACTTTCATGGCCAAACTGTTTTTGGTGAGTGCGGTCGGGGCTGATTGAAGAGTTCATGATGAAGGGGAAGGAGCAGAGACGGTCAGCAGAAGTATTTATGTGGGGTTTTTTTTTGCGCGTGTCGCTCTGAGCGCGGTGATTAGAAAGCCACCCGAGGGTTTGCGGCTCCCGCAAGGACGAGAAAATACAATCTCATGCTTGGAGATTGCGGACCCGCCGGCTCCGGCCGCTGATTGTGGCCTTGGAGCGGCCCCGGTCCCGGCCCTCGGCCCGCTCCCTTGATTTGGCTCATGTGCGCTTTCGCATTAAAAGGTTTTGGCACGCGGAGACGTTCCATTTGGCAGCCGCGTGCGTCCGGCTAGAGGGGACGTCGCGGAACCTAATTTCACCAGGGCTCAGGACTTTTCAGTCGCAGCTCCTCATGATCAGGTGTAACAGCTGTGATGACCGTTTTAATCTTATAAATACATGAATCTCCAGCCATGAGTTTGACTAATTTGCAGCATGGCAGTGATGAATCAGCTCCCAGCGTGTTTGGCAAAGAGGAATCTCTATTTTATAAGGCATAATTGTCTTTAATAAACTAAACGGCTGCTCGTTTTTCAGAGCAATTTGAGATAAAAATAGCTTAAAAAATGGATCCAGAACACTCCCGCTGTGATTCCCAGCCACATATGAGTGCGAACGAAGGTTGAGACAAGAAGTAAACAAACTGGCAGAGCGGCAGGTGGGGAGGGTCTCTCCCTGCTCGGGTGACCCCAGAGGGAGTTGTGGACTAAGGGAGGTGTGTGTGTGTGTGTGCGTGTGCATGTGTGTGTGTAAGCAGGGCAGGGGGGAGTTGAGGAGGGAGCAGCCATGACTGTGGAGCGGACACTGCCAGGCTGGTTCGGCTCCAGTTTGGCTCCAGGATCTGGTCTGGCCCCAGACACGGCCATTAATTTAGCAGCGTGTCTCGCCCAGCTGTGACGGTCCCCGACAACACACACCCATTTATTTTGATTACGGAATAATTTAATCTGCCCCAACAATCTGGCCTTTTACACAGAGTTTGATTCGAAAAAGAGACAAGTTACATACAGGCTGGGGTTACAAATACTTCACAATAGTGAGAACGGACACTGGGGAGGGGGACAAACAAAGGAACGGAGTTAGTCCATGATGGGAAAAAAGAGGAAAACAAAAGGGAAATGGAGAGTTTACGATCCTGTTTAGGACAGTTGAGAAGTTTGACTACTACGTTTAACAGATGATGAAAATGGAGCTTGGACAGAGTTAGGAGGCCATGTTAGACTTCACAGTGTGTGTGTGTGGTGTGTGAGGACCCTTCTTGGTAGGAGACAAGGAAGGCGCTCTGTCTCGACCAGACAGGGACACCAGCACACATTTTTTCGCTTTCGATCCTCCTCCCCCATCGACCAATCAGAACGAGAGGCATTCGGTCTTGACCACACAGGGACACCAGCACACACTTTCACTTTCAACCGTTGACCAATCAGAGCACGCAGAGGACGCCGTCCTGTCAGAGACACACCAATCACGGCCTCCCGTCCTCCAGCATTGCTGCGGTTCCTCTTCTTCTGTCCGATCTTACCCCATTTTCTCCAAAATGTTGAGCTGCATGCTCTGCCTCTGGTGTTGGAAGAGAGCTAAGCATGTGCGTTTGTATGAGAGAGAGAGAGAGCGAGAGAGAGAGAGAGAGAGAGAGAGAGAGAGAGAGGGAGAGAGAGAGCGACGCGGAATCAGTGGAGACACTCGGCTGCGGTGTCGTTTAAGAGTGCAAACATGATTAAGCGAGCGTGCCGGCTGACAGGAGGAAAATGCAGATGTAATTGAGTGCCAGTGTGAGTTGGAGATATTTATACAGATGAGCCATAACAGCTCGACGGCGATACTGTAACAAACACAATCCCCCAAACTAATTGGGTCAGCCGCTGCTCAAAGAGGCAATTTAGAAAGTAATTACAGTCTCCAGTTCGCCGGCGAGTGACTGATGCCGGCGCCGGGACGTGGTGAAGTCCTCTGATGAATCCCCGCCGAGCCGGAGCGAGCCGCCTTTTCAGACCGCGCAAAACTTTGCGCCGTCAAATCGATTTTTTTCATCATGGCAGGTGAAAAAAAAAAAAAAGGAAAAAAAAAAGGAAGGGCCGAGTACAGGCATAGCGGCTGCCCGCTAATTTTCCGCGGCGGTGGTTGTATTCTCTGGAGAGTCACGCCCTGAGCGAGTGGGCGCTCGTATGTTTTGGATGATTGAAGCGAAAAGCTGAAAGCTGCTTGAAATGAGCGACTGCAGTTAATCATCTCGTAAAAAAAAAAAAAAAAGGAGAGGATGAGAT
>OMPJ01021732.1:14101-26931 GCA_900312935.1 Carapus acus
GAGGGGGGTGGAGGGGCGCAAATGTGCGACGTGAGGACACTGAGGAGACGGCGCCATGCTCTTTGAGATGATCCAAAACACACACAGCTTGTCACGTCTGCCACACCGACATATTGCAACTTTATCAGTGGGGCCGTTTGCATGCCCTCGAGACCATCCAATTGTGGAAGTTATCTCATTATTCCAGCGGCCATGTAAACAGTATAATGCAATTTCCTAAAATATATATCGGAGGATGAGTAATCACATATGCACACACTGGTTTCCCCCCCAAATCTCTGATGCCAACTCTCATGTAAACCCCATTAATCAATAAATGTTGGATATTAATGTACAAAAACTCTTCAGTGACCTTGGAGGTGAGGTAGTGAGTGGAAGTGGATTTTTTCTCCCCTGATTTCTCCCCGTTATTAAAATTGTAGGCGTTATGTTGTGGCTGCTAGTTAAACTTGCCACGAAAAGGTCAAAGCCAGCTACGAGAGGGTCACTTCGTAGTGTTGTGTAGCTCTTGCGCCTGTTCCAAGCGCTGGGAAATTGTGAGTGTTGCCTCCGGCTGGAAACTTGTGTTAGAAATAAAAATGTGGATCACAAATAATATGCTGCCATAGTGGATTGGACTAGGCCCCGGCTAACAATGACCGCCTCGACTAATGTTGGCCAACAGGGTGGCGACGGGAGCTATGCGACTGTTTGAAGGCAATGAGACTTGATTTCATTTGGATGTACAGGAGAGTATCCACAGGTAGAAGTTGGCCAAGAAAAACTTGGTCAGTGGATAGGGGTATTTTGAAGCTCTACAAATGGCAAAAAGAGCTGTGGCACAGGTAAAGGAAGCTATGAAAGGGATGAAGGCTGGAAAGGTGGTTGGTCTGATGACAATCCTGTGGAGGTATTGTGATTTTGAAGATTTTGAAGAAAACTGAAGAGTCATTTTTGACCCCACATGGGCATCAGTGGATTAAGGGACGGGAGGATGCCTGAGGAATGGAGGAGAAATGGATTGGTGCCAGTCTTAAAGAACAAGGCGGGTGTGCAGAGTTGTAGTAACTACACAGCCATAAAGCTGATCAACCACACCATGGACACACAGTGTAAGAGAGTCTCTGAAGCTAGATCGAGGCAGGAGGTGACAATTAGTGAGCAGCACTATGACTTAATGCCAAGAAAGAGTGCTGATGGAGGAGTATAGACGGTCAGAAGGAATTGCACTTTGTCCTTGTGGACCTAGAGAAAGTCTATGAAAGGGTACCAAGAGAGGAACTGTGGTACTTTCTGATGTATTGGACACAAGATGTTGGATGGACATGGAGCAGCCAGGTAAGTGGAAAAACGGAAGACCACAGAGAAGATTTGTGGTTGTAGTTAAGGAAGACATGAAGGCAGCAGGTGTCTCAGTGGAGGAATGGAGGAACAGAGGGAGGTAGAGAAGGATGATCCGCCGTGGCGCCTCCTGATGGGAGCAGCCGAAAGAGGTTGTGGCTGCTAGCGGCAGGCGGCAGGTTGGCCTCTGCTTTAGAGATGAGGGTTATTTGAAGGATCCCCGACTGTCTGAGAGGCGTCGTTCAAGTGTTTGTGTGTGGGCATCAGAGTGTGTTGGTTTTTCTGGTGACACACACCCGGATAAGGCTGGTGTCGCTTTAATCTCACGCTCAACGTGAAAGGTTTGTTGGCGTGCCAATGCCACCATTGGGCGATTGTGAGAATTGTAGTCGCGGTGCGACAACCACAGACTTTTAGTTTACGCGGATGAATAACGAAGAAAATACATCAAATTATCTGGAGGTAGAGGTCGTTTACCTGCTCGAGCACACACAACACTGCACGCCAGGTTTACCACAGACACACAAACGCCGTGATGTGTTTCTCGCGGTCTCTCGTGGTCTCTCCTCTCTCGCTCGGTACAATTTTCCTCCCTCTCTCTCTCCATCTATCTCCCTCTCTCCGAGTCTTGGTCCATTTATTCACCAATTACGCGCCATTTGGGGACCAGTGGCGGCTTTGTCATTTTGCTTTCTGACCTCCATTTTTCTCCTCTCCTCCATCTCGCTTGTTGACGCTGAGGTTTGGTCTTCACGACAGAAATACAGACACACATATACACACCACACACACACATAAACACCCACGCACACACAGCCGGCAAGAGAAAGGACATTTTCTCAAAACCTGTGCTGAGGGGCATCGTTGAAGTACTGGAATGTGTCACTTTGTACCTCCAAGCGGAATGTTGCTGTGTTGTCGCACGTAAATCTCGCATCTCTGCCTCGTTCGGATTGAACCAGAGACTAAAAGGTGAAGACTCCCCAGGCTTTCTCTCCCTCTCCCTCTCTGTGCCCCACACACACGCACACACACACACAGACCTGCACAGCTGTCTCATGACACACCATTTAAATTGAGCCAACACGCGTAGAGCAGTGACGAAAAATGGAACACGAGAGGTGCAACACACCTCATCCGCCCTTCGCATCTTTCCGATGGAAACGCGTCAACATTTACCATGACATCAATCTCCGAGGAGGAGAAAACGCACTTAAGCCTTTCTCGGCGCGTCACGTGACCATTCTAAATCGTGAACCAAACAACAAAGAGACCGTTTTGCCGCTGCGGTTCTCTCTCACGCAGTACGCGGCTTTCTCCTTGCTGCGGGAAAACGCATTAAAAAACTGGAATGACCCGTCGGCTCAAATAAACAGAGGCGGCTCCTCTCCCCCAACATACACCCCTCCCTCCCCCACCCCCCTGTAGGGCGACCGCTTGGCTCCGAGGCAGCCATTGTGATTCTTGAGCGCGAGGGGATTATGATTCAATTGAAGGGCAACGAACGTCTTGGAAGCAGGTCTTTACTTACCTACATCAACAAGTCGCACAAAATCCACTTTGTGTGGCTAAGGCTCTTAGGCATTGTGTTTGGTTTAGGCTGGATGCACACCAGCACGGAGAGCAAGAGCGAGCGAGAAAGATGGAGGGAGTGAAAGAGACAAACAAAGACCATTGTTGGGGGGAACAGTTATTTTTAATCCAGCCTTTTCTTCATCAACAATAAGCGCTTTGATCACACCATTCACACGGCGCCGCCATTCTTTTTCTTCGCGTCCTCCACCGTGACGCTATCGGCACGATCCGCGGCGGCCCTGATGGGCCTCGCCAAGAATTTGCAGCCTTCTCCCCCCCCCTTCCCTTTCCCTTCGCCTCGCCATCTCAGGCCAATCGCGCGTCTCGGATCGCCCCCTTATCTGCAGACGCCTTCGATAACAAATTCGCCGCGGTCTTGATTTTCCTTTGTCTCGCCACCTCGGCCGGGCTCAAGGAGCGTCCAAGCACATAACCTCTCCGCCCCGCCATCTCCCCCACCCCCGACACGTCCACCTACCCAATCACCCACCTGCACTACCCCTGGGCACCCCCCCACTCCTCCTTCCTCTCCAATCCCCCCCCTGCTGAGTGGGCTGTGTAAACCTCCCGTCCTCAATATGGCGAAAGTGTCAAATATGAGAAAGGAGCCCAGCAGGGCAGCACAAACAGCAGAAAAATAAGTCTCAGTCTGCGGCTGTGCGAGCAGGAATGTGGAGTGAGGAACCAAAAACACAAAGCAAGCCAATAAATCTTCCAAACTCCTCACATAATGCACCAATTTGGACTTTTGAGGACCCTGACGCGCGTCACCGCCGCACTTGTTAATGTAGCATCTCAAACTCTGGTTCACAGTTTAGTTCTCTAATTTAGGGGCTGCTATCAGCTCCGCCGCCGCCGCCGGCGCCCACTCCTCGCCGCTCCTCCTCATTAGATGTGACAGCTGAGTGTGTGTAATGAGGACGGGTATGCCGGAATACGGTACGCGAAAATAGCAAATGGGCCAATCGGAGGGTGGCGGAACACACACCTCCTGTGACCTCCAGCTGCACCCGTTGGCGTTTAATGAGCGTTTGATTACGCGCGATGTCTCAGTGGTCAACCCGGAAGGCGTGGCGGCCCGGCGGGGGCGAGCAAGGGTTAGATGGAGAGAGGGAGAGAGGGGTAGTAAGGGTCTATGTCTAATAATAACTGCGGTTGTGAGACGTATAGGGACGGCCGTGGTCCAAAGAGAAGCGAGGTGGACGGGTCAGGCTGGACACGTCCCCTGCCATGTTGCTGTCAAAGTGCCTTTGAGCAATACATTTGTATCCAAGCTGCTCGAGGCTACGGTGCTAACAGGCTGGGCCGCTTCCATCTGTGTGTGTGTGTGTGTGTGTGTGTGTGTCAGCTCGTTAGGGTGAAGACTAAACGAGCCTGCACGTAATTAAAAAGTAAGGAATGATGGTGGGCGGCGATGTGTTGGATTTATCCTGCTGTTACTGCCATTCTCCACTGACACACACACACACACACGGGCCCTGTGTGTTCATCAGCATACACACATACTCAAACACACACCAGGCTCTTTAAATTCACTGCCGTAAAATTTGCTTTCAGATATTTATATGACTTTGCTGTGAGTCACGCGGTAAATTTGCCGCCATGCTGCTGCCCTCGGCTTCGTCTGTCAGGCTGAAATGTTGCGAACGCTTTGCCTTGCTCCCTTTATGAGTCTGGCTCGGCTCTTTAAAGATGCTGTTTACCTCCGAGGTTAAACCGTCTGGGGATGAATGTGAATGCGTTAGAAATGTGTTAACACCACAGGCTGAGCACGCCAGATAAAATGGACAGCGGGATTAATCCAGGACCTTCTTTTATATTACTGGGTTTACTAAAATATTCATCTTTGACCCGCTCTGCTGTCTAGGCCTCAGATTCCAGAACCCAAATAGAAATATGAGAAACTGATCCCGACCTTTGTATCATATTAACAGAGAAGGATGCTCCTTTTGTGCACACTGAGTGACAACAGTGCTTTGAGGCCACTTGCGAGGCAGTTGCAGCATGTCCAATGTTTACTTTGTGCTGTCTCACCTCTGTCCACTTGGAGATTAGCAAGTGTGGCGTGAAGCTCCCATTTTACTCTGCCAAAAAGAGAGACACAAACTTTCAATACAACAAGCAGTTTGCTTGCGTATGTGCATACTCGCGCGTGTGCACCCGCACTTGGGCGTGTGTGTGTATTGTGTGTGTCCACTCAGATGAAGCATATTCAAATCAAACTATTTTGTTTACTCAGCACCACAGTTAGTTTTTCTCTCTGCTGCGGTGCTGCTGCTGCCTCACTTCGTAGGGTTTGTATGTCTCAACGTCCGACCGTTCATCCATCCATCCATCCATCCGTTCATCCATCCATCCGCCATTGAGTTTCTAGCCTCGCACAGAACGCCAGGCAGCCGTAATGAGGATCTGAGCCGTAGCCAAGTGGAAACGCCAAAACGCCGGGAATCTGGACAGAAGCCAGAGTCTCACACCGAGCAACCGGCAGGAAAGGGAGGGCGAAGGGAGGGGTGGAGGTAGGGAGGTAGAGGGGGGAGCGGGAGCGGTGATGGAGGTATGAGTAGGCTGGGGACGGAGGAGGGGGAGCGTGGGTGATTTACAGCAGCTATCTTCAACGGACAACGCCGGCGAAAATGTCCATCAGCACCCCCGACGCCCTTGCGAGGGAGGCGTAGCGGTGCGTAAGTCATTACGCGGCCCGACATAAAAGGTGAGCAGCGAAAAAAGTTGTAAAATTACAAACGCAATTATTGTTTTTACGGCTCGGCCTGTAAATCACGGAGGGTTATGAGGAGGACCTGGTCGTCGCGGCGACCGCAGCATCAATCTCCTCACTGGGAGCCGTCAGCTCTCATTGTCTGTTTTCAAGTAATTGCCGTTTAATCCGACTCCCACAAAGTGCTGAGACAGTTTCTTCCTGGCCAGCGGTCCAAGATTAATTCATCACCCGGACTGTGTGCACATCTGACCGACGTGTGCGTGTGCGCGAGTGTGTGTGTGTGTGTCAGAGTCATTTTTGTTTCAGTTGCTGTATCAGGCAGCTACAGTCTTGTTCATATTTTCTCGTAGCGATTCTGCTGCCTCATCTTGTCCAAACACACACATACCTGAAGGATATTTATGAAGGAAGGAAATTTGTCTTTGTGTGTGTACGTGTGTGTACGTACGTGTGTGTGGGGAGTGATGTATTGCAACAACAGAGGGAGCTGAAGTGTCAGGCATGATCGATTTGTCAGAAATCACCGTGAAAGAAGGGAGATGTGGGTGCATCATCGTGAGCCGAGGCCTCTCACACCACTTTTAAAGTTGAGGTGCACCAACTGATCATTGATCAATCAATTACCTATCACGCCATTGATTAGTATGTGATGTTACACACCTGTTGATATAAGTATAGTTTATAACAACAACAGGAAAGACAACAAGAGGATGAAATGTCAGTGACTGCAAGTAGTAGTAGTAGTGTGCGTGTGTGTGCGCGTGTGTGTGCGTGTGTGTGTGTCATGTCTCCGCTAAGCACCAACAACCAATTCCACATTTCATTACATCCACATTTTATCCGCAATACTACGTGTCGGAGTTTGTTGTCCTTTCCTTGGTTCAAGTTTCCGTTTCAACTCTGCAGGTGCCTTAAAAAAAATAAAGAATAAAAACAGTTCTTCGGCGTGCGATGGAAATTTATTCCCGCGGCGAGCTCGCCGTCGGGCGCGAGCGTCTCTCGGCGTCTCAGCGGTGCATACATGAGTGCGAGCGTCTCTCGGCGTCCAAATTGCAAATGAAAGGAAACACAGCCGTGGGCCTGATTGCCTGTGGAAAACCCATTAGACGTTTGACCTATCAAACTTAATCTCCAGTAACTGGAAATGAAAATATATGTGCTTTCCTGATGCATATTAATCATGAAAACAGATATACTGCTATTAGGCTCAGATTAGTTGCCTGTGGCGTTTTCTCCAGGAAGCATTCGGCGAGAAAATTGATGTGAAAATCACATCTTAATTGAGTTCCCAGTCCAAGGAGGGAGCCGTAATGAAGGCAGCAGCAAAATATTAGTTGTTTTATGCTGCAAGTGTTGCGCGGAATCATAAAACTTGAAGGCAAATTTATTGGAAGCCTTCGCAGGCGCTCTGAGTGATGACAGGTCGGACGGACTCCTGTCAGCCGGCTGAAAACGTCACCTGTCAGCACGCTCAGACGTTTCCGACATATACCCACAAAGCCAATTCAATTCCGGAGTATTTCTTATTCTCGCCTGTCGCAAGATCTTTGGTGCATTAACGATGTTGAAATTTTGAGGCAAACTGTAATTTTTTTTGGCTGAGTCGGGTCAAATCCGCTGTGACGGAGCGCGTTCCATGTTTGGGAAAATCTGCTGCGTCGTCCGCATTTACTGCCTGGAATTACCCATAATGCAGCTCGTTATGGGTTATTTTCGACTGCAAATGCTGCACTTCAGACCGCAAAACTACACTGTTTCGTGGCAACTTATCCGTAAATTGAAATGCAAACACACTTGGACAGTGCTTTGTTGGCACTAATGACATCACGCTTCTTATCCCGTCATTAGTAGGATGGAACGTTTTGTTTCAGCCACAGCAACAATGTAACTGAATTGTTTTGATTTTCTTCTCCCACTCCAGTGAAAACTCACCAATACAATCTTGTGATGGATGAGAGAAGATCTTGGCCTTCATCTCTCCTCTCCCCCTGCCAAGATCTGAGGTACTCTGATGACTCTGCAGTAGTTGGATGGAACGCTGCAGGTGATGATAGTTAGTTCTGGATGGATGTGGAGAACTTATACTGTAGACCCACAGAGCCTATAGAAACTATGGCCCTGTAGACATACAGAACTTATAGACCTTTAGAACCTTGAGACCCACGGAGCCTATAGACATATAGAAACCTGTATACCTACAGAACTTATAGACCTCTAGAACCTGTAGACCTATGGAACTCACAGACCCATAGAGCTGTTAGACCAGGGGTCGGCAACCCAAAATGTTGGAAGAGCCATATTGGACCAAAAAAGTAAAAAAACAAACCTGCCTGGAGCCGCAAAAAAAATTATAATAATGAATCAGATATTTATTCTTAACATTTTTACAGCATTGGAAAACGTTAAGAATCTTTGTGTCACATTTTTCCTCCCAGAAAAAACATTAAAACTAAAAATTTACATTTTTCCCATTTTTATCCATTGTCACACATTTTTGAAAATTCCCCAGAGAGCCACTAGGGCGGCGCTCAAGAGCCGCATGCGGCTCCAGACCCGCGGGTTGCTGACACCTGTGTTAGACCTATAGAATCTATGGACCTGAAGAACCTGCAGACCTACAGAACTTATAGACCTTCAGAACCTAGAGACCCATGGAACCTATGGACCTATAGAAACCTGTATACCGATGGAACTCAGACCTGTAGACCTATGGAACCGATGGACTTCCAAAATGTCAATGTCAAGATGGCTGACACCAGCAGGCTTAACAATCTGATCCATAAGGTGGATTAACCTCGTGAGGACGAGCAGCTGGACTCTGGAGCGGAGGTGTCACAGTGGATGACAATGCAGGACATTTTGGACATTGAGTGCCGTCCTCTTTGCGTGGTCAAGGTCGAGCACAGGAGCATCGTCAGGCAGAAGCTGATCCCACCAAATCACTAGAATGGGACCCCTGGCTGTCCTCAAACTTTAGAATGAATAGATTCATATTTTGTGTGTGTACGTATACACACAAGATGGGTGTGTACCTCCGTTGGTGCTGTTTACATCTTTACATTGATGAAAATGTTCAGACCAGTTCGAGGAAATCGGTTTGCATAGCACAAGTCCCACGGTGTGTGTGCGTGTATCGATCCTCCCCATTCTATGTATCTATTCATCGGCCTGTGTGTGTGTGTGAGTTCTATGTATCTGTTTACTTATCTATTTGTGGATCAATCCTCTCTTTACCTTTCGGTGCCTGGATTGGAGCGACTGCACCTGTAATTACCCTCTGGGATCAATAACGTCTTTCTGATTCTCAAGCCTCTGTGTGTGTGTGAGTGTGTGTGTGTGTGTGTGTGAAAGAGAGAGAGAGTGAGAGAGAGGCTGGAACATTAAAATGTGGCACAGCAGAGTCTCCCAAAGCACCGAGCATAAGACTGCACTGCCGTCTGCTGCTGCGTTCCAGCACCTTCTATCTCACACCATCAGCTGGGTGTTTACTCTCACACACCCCGCTGCCGTTTGTGCCGCCGGTGATTTAATAAGCGTGGAGAAATGGACTTGGCGGGCGTTAATGGCTCGGCCCGGCCCGCTCCGCCTGACGACGACGCCCGGCCGAGGTGTGCTGGATGGGCTCTGTGAGGCCTCTCCAGATGTTTGATTGCTGCAATCTTCTGTCTGATGGTAATCACACACACCCAGCTGTGCACAAACTCCTACGGGGGAAGGAGGAGCACTCTCATACACACAGACACACACACAAACACCGACACACAAACATGAGTGAACGTTCGCTACAGCCTCAGGACTGAATTCTGGGGGGAAAAAAATCGTCATAAATTCTGGGAAAACAATCAGTGCCATATGTGATAAGGGCTGTCGGACGCCGCGTCTCCAGGCGGCGTCTCCAGGCAGCGTCCGCCTCGTTTAACACACCCGCAGCGTCCGTCACACTCCAATACGTCTTCTAATCAGT
This sequence comes from Carapus acus, assembly GCA_900312935.1. Lineage (NCBI taxonomy): Eukaryota > Metazoa > Chordata > Actinopteri > Ophidiiformes > Carapidae > Carapus > Carapus acus. Next base: position 23,680 of record OMPJ01021732.1, read on the forward strand.
GGAGTCCGGCAATCGGCGCCAAGCTGCCTTGGGGAACACAGCGTCCAAATCGCTGATGGAGCTCCGGGCTATGGCATCATCAGGCTGTCAGATGATGACACGGCGTTCATTCAACATGTGAGAGAAGACTTAAGGAAATGCTCCTTTGTTGGATTCTGTCCAACTAACCAACTGAGTGTAACAAGGGTTTGGTGAAGGCGCAGATGAAACTGGTTGGGTTCGGTACCTCTCGTCGACAACCTTCGGTCGAGCGAGAATATTGTCGCTTGCATCCCCCCCGTTGACAACTTTCGGTCGACTGGAACAAGGGTTCGGTGAAGGCGCAGATTAGACTGGTGGGATTCGGTACCTCCAAAACGGTTAAGAACAAGGGATGTCTGATATTGGCTTTTTTGCCGATATCCGATATGCCGACATTGTCCAACTCTCAATTTACCGATACTGATAATAGCCGATACCGATATGTGCGCCGGTAAACGCTTCAGGAGCGCATGGGCACAATTTCAGTGTAACGCAAGCATTATTGTATTTTTATCCGTTTTTATCTTATGGGTTTTAAAGCAAAAAAATCTGATACCGATATTACATTTTTATGCTAATATCGGGTCGATATTATCGGACATCTCTATTAAGAACCACTGGTCCACACAGTACTCCCAGTAGGTCGAAATCCGCGAGGCAGTAGCAGGATTGGTGGAACTGTAATGTCCTTAACTACTTTCATAAACTAACCCTTTCCATACTCTGAAACACTTGAAAAAAAACTTTTCTAGAAGTTTCACCTTGTCCGCTATCGTAAGCATCTTCCCCTAGTGCCTGGAGTCGCTGCCAAATGGTTTGGAGGGTGCAGGGCGGCATCGTAGGGGTTTCAGTGAAATTGCAATTTAACACAAATGCCAAGATAACGCCACACAACACAGACAAAGATGCCGCAGGGCGTGTGCAGAGAGTGAACTGAACGAAGCAGAATGCTAAACACTGTGCTGCTGTTGGCGTTCTGTATTTTTAGCATTTTTAATGGGTTGGCTAGAAAATGCTTTTTTCCCCCAAACAGTTATCTGGTTTTATGAAACTCTAAATTTCGATCAGCTGCAGAAACATGTGATGGAAAACGCCATATACACTCACATGGAATATCTATACAAATCCACAACATAACAAGACGGACAAAAGGTGGACAGCGATATGGCAATGGATTACTACTGTGTACTGTCCTTTGCACGACATCGTGTGTTTACCTCTCTGTTTGTTTCTCCTCTTTCTGTTTATGTCTGTGTCCATCAAATGCAGGTAAGCCACTCGGGGTTGGCAAAGGAACCTCAACACACGTACTGTACACACAGCCACACATACAGTATATCACACCTCCATTTGTCTGTGTGTGTGTGGGTATGTGTGTGTGGTTGGCGTGCCTCTGGGTATCATAAAGCAGCAGTCATTACGGCGGCTGTGGACGGACTTATTGCACCGGGCGTCTCCTCTCATGTTTATCAAACACTCTGGCTGCAGGCGTTTTCCTCTGAGATCGCCGCGTGCCGCCGCTTCAGGCCGCCACGCTGGAACTTTCCTCGCTCCAGTCCAATTCCGTGAGAAAGACACTGGCGGGCTACGCGTCCTCTGACTCAGCACACGGTTCCAGGAGAGGACGCCGGCGCTCTCGCAGTAACTAACGCTCAGCAAGTCCGTAATTGAAAGTTTCCGCAGGGGTGTTCCGCCCCTCGCCGTAATAGGGAGGGAAAGCTCAGGAGTCCTGCGAGGGGGGGATCATTTCCCATTTATTACCGCGCTTTCACCTCAAATTAAACAGACAAGGTTTACTTTGCCTACAGGAAGTCTAATCAGCCGTTAATGCGCTTCATAACGCCGCTGAAATGCAAACAGGAGCTCGCCGGGATCGAGATGTAATTGAGGGATTTGAGCTTTGAGCGAAAACTTTCCCCCTCGCAACTTTCAACTCAAGGACGCTCCGCCTCCCAAGGTCGCTATTGAGCTGCTTCGTGAGGCGGCGTCACGGCGTTTTGCCGCTAGAAATCAAGGTCCCCGCTTTGCTACTACCCCATGACCCGCTCGGAAACGAGGCGTCTCGGGGCGCAGGCGGCTGCCAGCGAAACCCCCTGCTGAGGGAGCTAAACGTGCCGCATGTGAGCTGGCGGCTAAACGCGGGATTGAATCATCGATTATTCAGAGGTGGCGGTGGGGTTTGAGATGTTTGGGTCCGCAGCTGCGTCACGCCTCGATTGGCAGGCTGGCTGCTCGACGGCCAACGGCGCCTGTCATGTTTTTGTGGGGGTCGAAGGTCAGAACTGTAACGCACAGCTAACACGTCACGCCTAGCCTGACAGACGCTGCAAAAACAAGGATCAGCACATTTTCCACCTGCACGTTTGCGAGGAAAAAGTCAGAGCCTGGCCAGGTCTGGATCGTCTTAAAAGTTTTGGCCCTTTTCAAGAGTCTCGGGCCTTTTTCGAGCTCTGCGGAGGACATTTTGGATTCTACCTCACAGACAAAACCGGCATCATTGATAAAGTTAGCATATTAAATCTGAATCAGCTTTGTCGGCAAGTATGCGCACACAGTCAAAAACTTTGACTCGACTTGGAATAGTGGAGGATAAAAGCGATGGATCGATGGGGATGAATGGAGAAGGAGTACGGGTCTAAGGTACTGGCCTTGGGCGTGTAAGACCCGTGCAATTGCCTGCGCCGCAAAACCCTCAAGCTAAACCCAGCGGCCATTTAAATTTGGAGTCACGTCTTTTTTTTTTTTTTTTTTTCTCCCTCACCCCTTGTGCGTTTTCACTTTAAAGCCGATCATCTTCAATCTTTGGCTCCTTCCTCTTCTGCCAAAACACACACAACATCCTTCGGTAAACAAGCGGCGCCGCGAAGCACTAATGACAGCGACGTGTCCCCTGCATACTAAATAATGGAGCCGCGGCAGCGTCCCGCCCGCTCGCGCTCTTTGTAAATACTCTGGCGAGCGGCTTCTTTGGCTCGCCGCGGATGGAGGATACATCAGACTAATCGCTTCGCTCCCGCTGTCGCGGAGTGACAGCGCAACCTTCATCACCGCTTTGGCTCCGACACGCCACAACCTGAACAAACACACTTAATTGGATTCGCCTGGCTCTCGCCATGCTCTTACATCGTCCTCCCGGCGAGTCGGGGGGAGCCTGCGAGGGGCCTTCGATGTTCGAGGAGGCGGACGCGCCTGGGGCTCGTACGCTGGAGCGAATCGGAGGGCGAACCGGGC
>OMPJ01021735.1:1199-20331 GCA_900312935.1 Carapus acus
ATTGTCTGCCCTCAGCTGGCTTTTGCAACAGACAGACAGACAGACGGGGCAGAGAGAGAGAGACAGACACAGAGAGAGAGAGAGAGAGAGAGAGAGCTATTGAGAGGGAGAGAATAAAATGTTCATGTGTGTATCCAGAAATCTTCCTGCCTGTGACGAAATTTCACATTGGTGTTAATCTGTCCAATCAGCAGTGACCTTTAACAAGAGGATGAAGAGATTTACACTGTTGTGCTTTTCTGACATCTCAGCCTGCCTGTTATGTGCCGTGTTAAAATCAGGGGGATTTTAGGCACGCATTTAGTTTACTTTATACAAGGGTCAGTCAGATCATGTGGATAATGACTGAGGTAGCAAAAAAGGGAGATAAAGAAATATAATGTTTAACGTTTTAAAATTGTCAAATGGAAACATATGGAGTATGTTTAGAACACTTAAAACAATACCAGTGACATGTAGTGCCTGTGTGTGTGCGCACGCAGGTGTCCTTGGTCAGCAGGGCATAAAAGTCGTCCCTTCGCACAGAGCGACAGCAGAGAAAGAAGAGGAGAGCCAAGCTTCAGACCGCAAAACAACCAACTGCCAACAGAGAGACTACAAAGAGACAAGCGAGAAAGAAGGGACAAAACAAAACAGGACTCAGTGGTGGGTACTGTCACCCTTACTAAGATATGATTTCATAGTAACAAATGTGTTTTTTTCATTGATTCATCAATTTTTCTCAACCCGCTTAGTCCTCACTAGGGTTGTGGGGTCTTCTGCAGCCTTTCCAGATATCAAAGGGCGAAGGTGGATTACAGCCTGGACAGGTCGCCTGTCTGTCACAGGGCCACAAATAGACAGACAACCATTAACACTCACTCTTCAAAATAACCCTCTTAACTTGTGAAACTGTATAAAACTTATTTCTTCATTACAATAGAAATAAGTCATCCAGCATCAATAAATTGGCAATAAGTTGTTAAGATGTATTATTGGGACCATTTCATATTGTGTGCAAATTACACCTTTTTGAGGAAAAAATGCTATCAGGGACAATGTTGTTCTGTTCTGTTCATGATTGATGATAATTTATGTTTGAGGGCGTTCTTTTCTTCTTCTTGCTACTGTTTTCATTTGTTCATTTGCTTTTGGTATGAGAAGCATATCATTAACATCATCTCTCTTTTCTTTTACTGGCAGGAGAATGTGTCCTGTGTGGTTATTGGTGATGGTGGCAGTGTGCATGTCCACAGAAGCTGTCAGTCAGTGCTGGGAACATCCAAGCTGCCAGAAAGTGACCTCCGAGTCCAGCTTCATTGTAAACATATACACACAGATGCTGATATCAAGACACAACCACACCTATCATGCACATTTGCAACAAAGCGCCTCGCTGAATCAGTGCGTTATATCTCTCTTGAGAAGCGTAGACAGGGGTCTAATTATGGATTTTTTGTATGATCATAAACTTGAAACTGATTTCTATTGTCTGACATCACTCATATTGACCTCTGTCTTCATCTCTTTCTTTTAGTTCCTCCATAACCTTTGAATCTGTCTATTCTTCAGGAGTGTATCCAGCTCTGTCATTCCGATCTTGCTGCTGAGACATCCCTTGTCCCAGGTGATGCACATCTTCTCCCTCCCTCTCAGTCACCCCCAGATTTCCAACCATCCTTGGCTCTTTCTCCACTGTTTTCCTCTACCTCTCCTGAGGCCAAGCGTTCATACTCAATGCAGCACTTTCGCTGGGGGAAGCCTGTCGGAAGAAAACGTCGCCCTGTTAAAATCTACACCTCCAATGGAGTTGAGGAGGAGTCAACTGAAGTTTATCCTGAAGGGATGAAAAGACGGGAACTGGATAATGACCTCGGGACAACCATGATAGGTAATGAAGAGCGCAAGGAAGACGAGCAGCAGTTCCTCCCTCTGAAAAAGGATGGCTCATATAAGATGAAGCATTTCCGCTGGGGTGGCCCACCAGCCACCAAGCGCTATGGAGGTTTCATGAAGAGCTGGGATGAACGCAGCCCGAAACCGCTGCTGACTCTCTTCAAGAATGTCATCAATAAGGACACACAGAGGCAAGAAAAAGAGCCTTGAGAGGGAGGCAGCAATCGTAAGCTCTGCAAACAGCTCAGCCCAAAAAGACTGACATGACAAATAGAGAGAGAGTGAGCCTCTCATGCAGAGAGAGAGATGAGTCAGATTTTGATATTTAGCAATGTAAATAACAGAAAATTGCAATACAAAAAATGTGCAAGCAAAGCAAAAGCGATGCATTTTTTGCGGGTCTGTCTGTCTGTCTGTCTATGTGTCTAAGAAACAAGTCTCAGTGTGTTTGGAAGGTTGAAATCCCAAAACCTACATTCTCTGAGCAGCCGTTCTGATATATTAGATCACAAGATGCCAGCGTTTGTCCATTACATAAACAGATATCTGTGTCTGGTAAGTTGCAGATATCTCCGTCTACATCAAACTTTGATGCAGTGTAAGTACAGGACACCAGATGACAGGGCAGTAATGCCAGGAGCTTCAGTGGGGATGCAAACTGCTCTACCATACCAAAGATATGCAGAGGAGAGTAAGTGTAATCTTGAATGAGCGGCACATGAACAGTGTTGAAAGGATGAAAAGTCTCACACAGGTTGCAGTTTGAAATCCACGCAATGCTGAATTTTGTCAGTGCATATTCCTCATAATTGCATGTCTGATAGAGGAAAAAGAGAACTTCAGGATTAAGTTGGATGAAGTGTCACAGAGGTTTTCCAAGAGGCGAGGGAGTGATCATTTGGAGCAGACTCCAAAGCCTTGTAGGTGGTGTGGTGTTTCCTCTAGACAGAGGAAAGTAGAGACCTTCGTCGCCCTTCCCGTACCCATCTGCACTCAGCAATTTCCTTAGCGAGAAATTGTCCTCTCAAGTTACATTCCTCTTGTCCTCTCAGCGCCCAAGTACTAGAGATAGTAACTGGTTACTTTGGCGCCAACATTATACACACATTAAGCACAACACCAAAGGGCAGTGAGTGAGTGAGTGAGTGAGTGAGTGAGTGAGTGAGTGAGAGAGAGAGAGAGAGAGAGAGAGTGAGAGCGACAAAGACAGAGAGAGATACAGAAATGCTGAAACTCAGCCTTAGTTGAGGCCTCTTTCTGCATTTATTATCACCTCCCTTTGTCTGTCTGTCCTCCTCCTCCATATTATTAATAGATAGTCTTTTGTAGGAAATTCGGAATGTCACCTAAGATCCTCAACAACTTCTACAACTGCATGATTGAGTCTGTCCTCACCACCTGCATCACTGGTACAGCAGGTTGACTGCAAAGGACCGCAAAAGCCTGAGAGAGAGTGGTAAAGGCCACGTCTAGGATCATTGGGACACCACAGCCCTCTCTGCAGAGCATCTACCATCACAGAGTCCACGGGAGAGCTGCCTCAATCATCAGAGACCCCACACACTCCCTGATCGATGAACTGAGGCCATAGCCGCATTCTGCTGGTTTCCCTGTTGTACCTGTTATACCCCATGCAAATCTTGATTCAGCATGGCGCCCCTTGAGGTGATGTGTTTGCTCGCCCTACACTTGAACGCTGCGTTGTTTACTTAGTGCTATTTCTATCTTATCACTATGTTACATCGGAACATCTAACTTTCTTTCTTAATTATCTTATGCGTCTTTGCGTTCGGTAACTGGTGCAAGGCGGCAAGGTAAGAATTTCATTGTGCAGGGAAACCTGTCTCTATACTGTGCATATGACAATGAATTAAAAATGCTTTGAATCTTGAATCTCACAACATGGACTGTTCTCACTCCTCCACTCAGGCCGGAGATACAGGAGTGTCAGATGCAGGTCCACAAGCTTTAAGAAGTCCCTCTTTCCCACAGCCATCAGACTATTAAACAGCGTAGAACCCCAGCCCCCCCTTCATAAGGAACCCACCATCACTCATATTGTTAAACTTGTTGGAATGAGCTTCTTTTCACATGAATGTATTAACTGCACAATTATACAATTCAAACAACTTATCTGTGCTACTCTTGGAACTCAAAGATAGTGTTCGAGCCTTGATGTGAGGAATTCCTTCTTTCGTCCTGGAAAACAATTTATGACAGTCAATTGTGTATTTACTACAGCCAGCTGTGTATTTACTACATCTAATGTAATTACTGCAGAGAGCTAATGAGTTTATTGCAGACAGCTGTGAAAACAATGTCCCCACTTCTCCTAAATAAAAGAGCTAAGCAGAGGCAAGCAAAGTGAAGAGAGCTGGACAGGGACCTCGACTGCTCTTCCCTTGCAAGCAACAAAAGGTAATAAAAAAATACATGTTGGTGCTGCTGACGTCTGAAAAGAACAGTCTGAAATCTTTAACAAAGACGTCAATAAACTATTTGAGACTCTTAACAAAGTGGCCATACCAAAATTCATCAGTGGACCTCTCCCAGACATCGACAGGAGGACTAACAAATTCAGTAGGCTGCTTTGGCTGAATGCATAGCTGTCAAAAGTTTCTGAGTCAGGAGGACTCTGTTTCAGTGGAACTTCAATCTGTTCTGGCAACATGGGAAAGGTCACATCTTAACAGAGGTAGAGTGAGACAACTGACAGATGACCCTCTTTACATTTGGACACATTAGACAGGGCCAAAACATGATACAGTGCCTCCAATGAGAGAGAGGAGAAGTAGGAGTGAGGAAAGAGATCCTGCCACGTATCTGCCACAAAAGCAGCGCTGCAAATAAGAAAGAAGTGAAGCTAGAGTGAGGAAAGAGTTCATACCTCGCCATCCAAGGACCCAGCAGGGACAAAACAAAGGATTCAGCAGTAGCATCGCCTGCATCCTGAGCAAAGGTTTCAGCTCAAGCATTGCCCTCATTACTTACCCCATGGTCCTCACCATAGGCCTGGGACCCGCCTGCTACATCTACACCCTCCACAGAGTCTTCACTATCATCCTCATTCCCAGTTTCTCCTCTGAGATTCCCACACCATCTTGAAAGCTTGGTGAAATCAAGGATCAAAAGGGAATCAGGACTCAGGAATCTTATATTGTCATCACAGCAGTTTACGTTGTATAATGAACAGTGTTGCATCAGTAACTTTTATTAAGTAATCTCATTACTGATTACTCCTTTGAAAAATAACTTAGTTACTGTACGGATTACTCGATTTCAAAAGTAACAAAGTTAGATTACAAGTTACATTATTAGTTACATTCAGCAGCTGCCGACAACACCCCGCCACCTCAAAATAAAAACGACAACCTGTTTTGCCAACACTCACTTCACTTCACATTTAAGAAGAAATATAAGAAAAAGCTGTTCTGTGAGGCAGCTTGGCATTGACAGTAGTAGGAATCTTGTTTATTAGGGCATGGAACGAGGGCGAGTCAACCGTGTTTAACGACAAATGTCAAAGTACATCTTATCCTCTAGATCAGGGGTCGGGAACCTTTGTGACTCAGAGAGCCATAAAAACTAAATATTTGGAAATCAATTTCAGTGAGAGCCATATAATAAATTCTAAGACTGAATTCAACTAAAGTATAATGTGAGTATAATGAGACAACATAGGCTCTATAATCCCATTAAAATAATGGACAATTGCTCCTGTAGCCCTAAACACAGGGATTGAAGCAAAAAAAACACCCCGTTGGGGTGCCCATGTTCATAGTGATGCTGGCAGAGGTCCTGCTCCCAATCCTGACAGACTGGGGCCTGCCCGTCAGGAAGTCCTGGAGCCAGTCACAAAAAAAAAAAAGACCAAAAAAAGTTGACATAGTTTTTATTGTGGTCTTGACTATCCAATGAAAGACTATTAGTCGTCAAACTGACGCGAATGTAAACCAATCAAACTAGATAGAACACTGGTATTAGCCAATCAGGAATAGAGGATGGCGTTTTGGCCCGCCCCTCAGGTGAGAATCTTGGAATTTTTCAGCGACTGGAGGGAATAATTGCACAAGTGCAATCAACAGAAACGTAAAGTGTCTTTTAGAAACTCAAAATGGATAGATGATGGTTCACCTCATCTGAGAGCAGTGTCTTTTAAGTGTCTGTTCCCTGCTAAGGTTCGGGTTTGTCCATTAACGACTTGAGGTTCCGCTGGTGTTAAAGTACTGCACTGCGATGACAGCGCTACAGCTTCACTACAAAATGATGCTAATGTCACTCCCGGCCTGAAAGGTTGAAGGATGTGCGACACCTCCCGTCATTAATGGCTTCATCGTACTGTAATGAAAGTTGATCGTTAATCTCCGTGTTACTACAGCTGTTATCGCTGACAACTCCCCCCTCTCCCCCGTCCGGGATAGAGACGCTGACCTAACTTTTTATGCACATTGTGATTGGTCTTGTATCTCAAACATCAAGATCGATTGGTTGGTTGGTTGGCTACTTGATCGATTAATCAGTCGATTAATAAATGAATCAACTAATTAATTTATGTCAATCAAAAATATATATTTTTTGCTTCAATCCCTGTGTTTAGCGCTGCAGGAGCAATTGTCCATTATTTTAATGGGATTATATAGCCTATGTTGTCTCATTATTCTCACATTTAGTTGAATTCAGTGTTAGAATATATTATATGGCTCTCACTGAAATTGATTTCCAAATATTTAGTTTTTATGGCTCTCTGAGTCAAAAAGGTTCCCGACCCCTGATCTAGAGGATAAGATGTACTTTGACATTATCATCTGTGTTTCAAACAAAATTGCTCTGACTTGTGGGTTTTCCCTGGGGTCGATCCTGGGACCTGTTTTGTTCAATCTATACATGCCTCTTTTGGGTCAGCAAAACTGTAGCAAAAATGCGACTAACCACAACTATGCAGATGGCATTCAGATGTATGTGACACTGCTGGGTAAACATGGGTACATAGATTCACTCTGTCACTGCATCAAACAGATTAGTGTATGGTTGCACAGTAACTTTCTTTTCAATCCAAATCAATTAAATTTTATATGTATTGCGCCAAATCACCACAACAAAATGTATGACTATTGACCTCGACTATTCAGCTGACATCTGCCTGCTCTCCAACATGGAGCAAGCTCAACAGCTCTTGAGCGAGGTGGAGTCAGAGTGTGCCCAGGTGGGCCTCCGGCTGAATGCCAAGAAAACTGTGGTGATCACCTATAACATCCTCTGGTTTTCATAAGTGTTGTGAGAGACCCACATGTAGTTGTATATTTTCCACTACGTATTCCCCCCTTTCTTATCCCAGAGGATGAAACACGCAAAACCCGCATTTGTTGCTGCATACGTTTAAAACTGATCATTGCATTCTTCCCTCATGAATCAAGTAACAATATCTGATTGAACATTCATTGTAAAAAACACTGGAACAGACGATACATCTCCCGCATTGCTTTGGGAGACTCTGAAGGCATTTATTAGAGGTAAAATTATTTCCTACACAGCTCATATCAATAAGTGTTGCAGGACACGGAATAAAGAATTAGAAGATGCTCTCGCTAACCTAGACACGTTCAAGGCACATTCTATGAATCAGGTGACAGAGCTGGCCGTCTTCTAGCCCAACAATTGAAGAAGTCCAGGAATGCTTCAAATCAGGTAGCACAAATTCGTAATGATACGGTATGATTACTTCTGACCCTGGCGAGATCAGCGACATTTTTAGAGAGTTTTACTCTCAACTCTATTCTTCTGAGTCCCCAGATGATGGGGCCCACTTGTCACAATTTTTTGCAAAGCTAGATATGCCTAGGATATCATTGGAGGATCAACAGCTGCTTGATAACCCCTTACAACTTTCTGAGATTACTGCCGCAATCAGATCGATGCATAATGGGAAATCCCCTGGGCCTGATGGATTCCCAGTGGAATTTAATAAAACTTTTTTAGACAAACTGGCCCCGCTAATGCTAGACATGTTTCAACAATCACACCAGCAGGGCACTTTGCCGCACACTTTCACACAGGCCTCTATATCTCCAATCCTTAAAAAGGGCAAAGATCCACTTAGTTGCTCATCATTCCGACCAATTTCACTTTTGCCAGTTGATGTTAAAGTTCTTGCTGAGGTGTTCACTCTTCGTTCAGAATCAGCTGTGCCTTCTATCATTTCTGAAGATCAGACAGGGTTTATTAGACAGCGACACTCATTTTCAAACATTCGAAAGTTACTCAACATCATTCACACTCCACCCTCGCTATCGGACCCAGAAGTGGTCATATCCCTCGACGCGGAGAAGGCGTTTGTTCGGGTGGAGTGGACTCATCTCTTCTCCACACTGGGAAGATTTGGCTTTGGGAATAGCTTCATCTCTTGGATCCGTCTACTCTATACTTCCCCCCAAGCATCAGTGTGTACAAACACACAACGCTCTAAACTATTCCCTCATTCCCGTGGCACACGCCAGGCGTGCCCGCTTTCCCCACTCTTATTCGCGCTCGCTATCGAGCCCCTTTCTATTGTGCTGAAATCTGAAACAAAATTCCTTGGTATCCAGAGGTGGGGGACGGAACACAAAGTCTCATTGTATGCGGACAATCTACTTCTGTATGTGCGTAACCCAGAGTCTTCTGTACCACATATAATGTCTATTCTGAACTCCTTCGGAACGTTCTCGGGATATAAGTTAAACATCCAGAAGAGTGAATGCTTTCCTATTAACCCTGCAGCCTTATCATTGTCGCCGTCGTCCATCCCATTCCAGCTCTCTAAATCAGGTTTCAAATATTTGGATGTGATTATAATACGGTCCATGCGCACCCTAAAGGAACAGAATTTTACAGCTCTACGGAAAGATTTAAGGCACACCTGAATCGGTGGAGCCGTTTGCCTCTCTCTCTGGTGGGGAGGGCACAAACAATTATGTGTTACCCGGATACTTTTACTTCTTTCAGTGTATTCCCGCTTTCTTGCCCAGATCTTTTTTTAACACTGTTGACTCCGCCATCTCGGCATTTATACGGGCAGACAAAAAACCCAGAACATGTAAAAACCTTTTTACAACGGAGTAGATCTTACATAAGTTGCTACTGTGGGTTACTTCTCCACAGAGCAGCTGATGCCAACTTGAGACTGCCTCTTGTATCTCCTCTTCACCTCAGGCTCTGGCGTGTCGCACCCTACAGAACCCTCTTTCACAGCATATGGCTAACCCCATTGTTACTGCTACTCTGAAGATATGGGCACAAATAAAGTGACACCTTGGGTGGGTTACCCTTCCACAATCGACCCCTATCTGCAACAACCACCACTACTTGCCGGCTAAGATTGACCCATAGTTCATGATTTTTGCTGAAAGAGGCCTAAGATGTTTGAAAAACCTGTACATAGATGGATCTTTTGCTAGTTTCAATCAGTTGCGTGCCACTTTTAGGTTGAATTCCTCCGACTATCTTAGATATTTTCAACTGCCGGACTTCGCCAGGGCTCACTCCCCATCATTCCCCCAAATACCACCTCCCAGTGGTCTGGACCATATATTTTCTGCTGCGCCCATACCGAAGGGGCACACTTCTTATCTTTATGAACTTGTTTTACCAACCAACAACTCCATGATTGAAAAAATTAAAGCCAATTGGGAGAATGATTTGCAGATTAAATTCTCTGATCAGTTCTGGGGGGAGGCTTTAGAAGCTGTGAATTCATCCTCTTCTAGTGCTCGACTTAGTCATATTCAAATTAAAGTGTTACATAGGACTCATTATAGCAGAGCCAAACTTGCTAAGATCTACCCTGACACAGTAGAGGATAAATGTAATCGGTGCTCTCTCTCCCTATGTGATTTGGCTCACATGTTCTGGCTGTGCCCCAAACTGGTTGGATTCTGGGAAGGGTTCTTTAAAACCATCTCTGAAATATTTCAGATCCAAATTTCACCATTCCCTCACATTGCTATCTTTGGTAGACCAGAGAACATTAACACTATGAATAAGATCCAACTGAATATAACTGCCTTCAACTCACTAATTGCACGTAGGAGAATCCTGTTGCAGTGGAAGTCATCCTCACCGCCATCTTTTAAATCTTGGATAGGAGATGTCATGTCCTTCTTAAAATTGGAAAAAGTTAAATTTTCTTCGAGAGGGTCGTCTAATTTTACTCTTATTGGAATCCATTAATCTGCTATGTAGATGGGCTCCCTGCAGGGGATTTTCTTCGGTAATGCTGCGCTTGAGCCCTTTCTGCTGTCCTGTCAACTGATAAAGGTCCTGTGCCTCTCTGTCGCCCGCCCACTACTCGCTGCCTGCTGCCCAACACCCCCACCTACATATGGGTGCGGGGGTGGGTGACATAGGGTATTGCTTAGGTACTTGTTATTAAGGCTTTTTTTTAATTTAATCTATTCTTTTAATTTACAATTCATAATTCTTTATTTTTCTTTATTTGATGTTTGATCTGGTTTGATTTTACTTCTTTATCCATTTCATTTATTCATTAATTTGGTTATTTTCATTTCTTTCCACCACTTCTCATTCCGACATTTGAATTATACTTTGCAGAATGGACGTGTGGGGGGGTTGGCAGAAGGACCTTTGAGGCTCTGAGCTGGGACGGGAAAATAGAGATGAAAGATGAAAATGCCATGTATCACATGCATTTGTATTATACACTTTCTCTGTCAGATTTTCTTTAATGATTTATGTTTTTTAAAAAAAAGATATGCGACAAGAGAGTTCAGCATAGCAGCAACACGTCCAATTTGTTTAAACACTGCGCATACCGAGGTTCACGACCATGCGAGACAAGAAATGGCAAAGACGGCATCAATGGCAGCCTCTGGACTACGACAGCGATCTCTTACGGAAGGTTTCAAGAACATTGTCATTGGAAATGTGGACATGGTGAAAACAAGAATCATCAGCGAGATGCAAGCTCTGGGCTGTAGTATGAGAGAGAGTGAGAGCGAAATCAGCAATGCCTCTGCTACTGCCTCAACTTCCTTGGAAGGATTATGGCAGGAGTTTGACACTCGTGTTTCGGCTTCTCAGAGCAATAGCACTGCCACCACAGACGCACACGTTGAAATGTGCACAATCATGGAACAAAAAATCCTCCCAAGGAGTGAGGACCCCTTGCTTTGGTGGAAGACAAATGAACTTGCATTCCCACTTTTAAGCAAAGTGACAAAGAGATACCTCGGCAGTGTTGCAACATCTGTTCTAGCAGAGAGGCTGTTTTCCAAGGCAGGAGGGACGATTGGTCAGAAACGTAATTCTCTGAAATCTGAAAAAGTAAAAATGCGGCTGTTCTTGAATGCCAATCTTAAATTGTAGAAGTGTACTTCTTAAAAAAATTTTTTTACAACATATATATTTTATGCTGCTTATTTTAGTAATTTTTATGTTCATTTTTTATTTTTGTTTTAATTTCTAATGCTGGTCACTAATGTTATTGTTAGTTTGAAGTAAAATGTCAAATGTTGTCTGGGTTGTTTTATCTAATTATCTCTTTACTATCTGTGTTAATTTATTATTTGTGTATTTTTCATTGACATCACCCTCATTTAATTTCAAATACAGTGATCAATAAAATTGAAGTTGCAAGTTGAGATGCCTTTCAAAGTTTTTTCTTTTGATTACACTTTATTAAAGTAGCTGTGATGTTTCAAGCACAAATCACATATTACTCTATGTTTACACTGTGTAACCAACTTTTTTATACATAAATATTTGGATCAACATCAAAAATCCCACATAGTAGTGGGTATCGGTATTGGTATCGAAAAAGGTCAAAAAAGTAAAAAAAAATCTGGTATCGCCCATCACTACTTAACACCGCTCTGTCCTAACTAGTCACAAGCTTAACCCAT
Organism: Carapus acus; assembly: GCA_900312935.1. NCBI lineage: Eukaryota > Metazoa > Chordata > Actinopteri > Ophidiiformes > Carapidae > Carapus > Carapus acus. The sequence goes on from OMPJ01021735.1 coordinate 12,971, forward strand.
TTGTCTGAACCCACTGAAGCATTTATCATGTCTGTGAATCACAAATGCTTCCTTTCTCTTTGCTGAGACCGTTTGAGCCTGGCATCACATTCTCACAAATCTTTTCCTTATGGCTAAGTGGCAACACTGAAGCAGAACTGAAGTGACACTGTACACACACCAAAAATAACAAAACAAAAAGGTCATTCACAGTCATGGCTGCTGTCACTAGCATTGATTTGAAAGGCTAGAGCGAACCAGTGACGCTGAATGAACCAGCTGCCAACAGACTGAAGGCACCAGCATAAATTGATGCCCCTGCTGGACACTTACAAAAATGCTGAGCATTGATCACCAACTAACCTTGATTTTCAATTCCTAAGTTAAAGGCCTGCCGAAAAATCCAGTCGACACCAGATAGCGAAAGTAATCACTCAGTGTCTTTTCAGAGAAAGCACATTGCAACAAGGTCACTTTCATCATTTTAGGCAGAGATAGGGTATCAATAACATTTTATCATTAGTAAGGGTACAGTGAACTGCTTACAGAACAATTTTACAATCCATGCACCACTATATTAAGTCTGTGTTCCAAACAGTCAGGAATTGCGCCGCAATGATGACTGCATTTCTCCACTCAAAACCCTCTGTGTCCATACTGTGTTACACCTCACCTTTCCAGGTGAGTAATCACCCTCAGCCTGTTCTGCCATGCAAGTCTCCAAACTACAGATTCACAAAGCCCATGGCATTGGATTGGAGCTGGAACTGCGACAGAGGTCTCAGGTCGATGGTTGCCGTCAGAGCTGCAGACAAGGACTCCACTCCTGGTTGTACTGGAAAAGCATACAGGTGCACTTGGCAGAGTTACCACACCTGCATAAGCATAGAAATGAGTCACAGGAAATGGTTCCTGCCTGTGGCCATTAGATTATACATTTCCCCCAATCTGTATGCTAAACTCTTGTGATGACTGACTGGATTTGACACTGCTGTGTGCTGCCTTTGGGGTCACCAGAGCAGCTCATGTGTCTCTACCTATTTGACACATTCTCAGCTGATTCGCATGTCCTGTGTCTCTGTGTCCTACCTATCTGTCACATTCTCAGCTGATTCGCATGTCCTGTTGTTGGAGCAGATGTAGAAAAATCAAAAAGTCAGTGTGGTTTTCAAGTTTTCATCATGGCTTGTCTAGAAAATCTGGTGTGTGTTTATCTTTGAATCACATCAGAACACCTTGTGAGCTGCATTAAGTTGGGCCTGTGATTTCTGAAGAGTGCAGCAGAGGCTCTGCTTTCATTCTTAGTTTGTGTTTGGAGTGTTTGGACACAGTAACTTTTAACAACATTTGTGAGGCCTGCATGGCCTTTGATTGTTCATCGCTTATGTTGGATCACAGCATCATTTAGTGTTGATTCTGTGTACCAGGTTTCAGGATTTTAAAGTGTAAAAGTGTACTTAAAAAAAAAGTACAACATATATATTTTTTGCTGTTTATTTTAGTCATTCTTATGTTCATTCTTTATTTTTGTTTTGATAACTAATGCTGGTCACAAGTGATATTGTTAGTTTGAAGTAAAATGTCAAATGTCATTGTCTGGGTTGTTTCATCTATTTATCTCTCTACTATTTATGTTAATTTATTATTTGTGTATTTTTTTATTGACATCAACCTCATTTCATTTCATTTCAAATACATAGTGATAAATGAAGTTGAAGTTGCAAATTGAAATGACTTTCAAAGTTTTTTCTTTAAATTACACTTCATTAAAGTAGCTGTGATGTTTCAAGCACAAATCACACAATACTCTTTGTTTACACTGTGTAACCAACTTTTTTATACATAAATATTTAGATCAACATCAAAAATCACACGTAGTAATCGGTATCGGTATTGGTAACAATAAAAGACCTAAAGTATCGAATCAAAAAAATCTGGTATCACCCATCACTAAATAGCACCTCAGCTCTGCTGTCATGTGTTAGCATATGGGCCAAACAGCAGTGCAGAGTACCCAGCCTTCTTGAAGGATCTCGGGGGGATACTTGATCGTACCCCACCTGGGGACTCCATTTTTCTACTGGGGGACTTTAACGCCCACGTAGGCAATGACAGTAGTGCCTGGATGGGTGTGATTGGGAGGAAGGGCCTCCCTGATCTGGACCCGAGTGTGCTTTGTTGTTGCACTTCTGTGCTAATCACAGTTTGTCAATAACAAACACTATGTTCAAACATAAGGGTGTTCATTTGTGCACTTGGCACCAGGACACCCTGGGCCGGAGGTCAATGATCAATTTTGTAATCGTGTCATCTGACCTCCGGCCGCATGTTCTGGACACTTGGGTGAAGAGAGGGGCGGAGTTGTCAACTGATCACCACCTGGTAGTGAGTTGGATCCACCTGCGGGGGAGGAAGCCGGACAGACGCGGCAGGCCCAAACGTATTGTGAGGGTCTGCTGGGAACGTCTGGCAGAGTCCTCCGTCAGAGACACCTTCAACTCCCACCTGCGGTAGAACTACAGATCCCGAGGGAGGCCGGGGACATAGAGTGGACCATGTTTTCCACCTCCATAGTCGGAGTAGCAGCCCGAAGCTGTGGCCGAAAGGCTGCGGGTGCCTGTCGTGGCGGCAATCCCCGAACCCGGAGGTGGACACCGGAAGTAAGGGATGCCGTCACGCTGAAGAAGGAGGCCTACAGGGCTCATTAGTCCTGTGGGTCTCCTGAGGCAGCTGACAGGTACCGGCAGGCCAAGCGTGCGGCAGCACGGGCTGTTACGGAGAAAGGCCTCGAGAAAGTTCTGGCAAACCGTCCGGCGCCTCAGGAAAGGAAAGCAGTGCCCGACCAACACTGTTTACAGTAGAGGCAGGGAACTGCTGACCTCAACTGAGGATGTGGTCGGGCAGTGACAGGAATACTTCGAGGACCTCCTCAACCCCACTGACATGCCTTCCTTATAGGAGGTAGAAGCGGAGGACCCAGAAGTGGACTCGCTCATCACCCAAGCTGAAGTCACCGCGGTAGTTAAGAAGCTACACGGTGGCAAGGCGCTGGGGATGGACGAGATCCGCCTCGAATATCTCAAGTCTCTAGATGTTGCAGGGCTGTCATGGCTGACACGCCTCTGCAACATCACATGGCAGTCGGGGACAGTGCCCTTGGACTGGCACATCGTGGTGGTGGTCCCTCTGTTTAAGAAGGGGGACCGGAGGGTGCGTTCCAATTACAGAGGGATCACACTCCTCAGCCTTCCTGGGAAAGTCTATGTCAGGGTGCTGGAGAATCCGGCCAGTAGTGGAACCTCAGATCGAGGAGGAACAGTCCGGGTTCCGTCCTGGCCGTGGAACACTGGACCAACTCTATATTCTCCGCAGAGTACTGGACGGGTCATGGGAGTTTGCCCAACCAGCCCAAATGTGCTTTGTGGACTTGGAGAAGGCATTCGACTGGGTCCCTCGCGGTGCTCTGTGGGGGGTGCTCCGGGAGTATGGAGTTCATGGCCCCTTGTTAAGGGCTGTGTGGTCTCTATACGACCGGAGCAGGAGTTTGGTCCGCATTTCCAGCAGTAAGTCAAACGTATTCCCAGTGCATGTTGGCCTCCGCCAGGGCTGCCCTTTGTCACCAGTCCTGTTCATCATTTATATGGACAGGATTTCTAGGCACAGTAAGGGTCCGGAGGGGGTCCAGTTTGGGGACCACAGGATCTCATCGCTGCTTTTTGCAGACGATGTTGACCTGTTGGCACCCGCAGACCACGACCTCCAGTGTGCGCTGGGGCGGTTTGCAGCGCAGTGCGAGATGGCAGAGATGATAATCAGCACCTCCAAATCTGAGGCCATGGTTCTTTACTGGAAAAGGGTGGTTAGCACCCTCCGGATCGGAGACGAGATCCTGCCTCAAGTGGAGGAGTTTAAGTATCTTGGGGTCCTGTGCACGAGTGAGGGTAGAATAGAACAGGAGATCGACCGACGGATCGGTGCAGCAGCGACAGTTATGCGATCGATGAACCGTTCCGTTGTGGTAAAGAAGGAGCTGAGCCGGAAGGCAAAGCTCTCAATTTACAGGTCGATTTACGCTCCTACCCTCACCTTTGGTCATGAACTTTGGGTCTTGACCGAAAGGACAATCCAATCCAATCCAATCCACTGTATTTATATAGTTATATAGTTTATAAAGTTTATATTTCATAAACAGAAAAGTTTCCAAAGTGCTGTACAACAAAAGCATAAAAAGTGATGTACATAAAAAGCATAAAACAGTGCTGTACATAAAAGCATAAAATGACCAATTGCCCAATTGACCCTTGCCCTGTTTTTCAAATGGGTATATAGATTTGGCAGTCGTCGGAATAAAAGTGAAATGAGACAAGATCTCGGGTACAGGCGGCCGAAATGTGTTTCCTCCACAGGGTGGCGGGACACACTCTACGAGATAGGGTGAGGAGTTCTGTCACCCGGGAGGAGCTCAAAGTAGAGCCGCTTCTCCTCCACATCGAGAGGAGCCAGCTGAGGTGGTTCGGGCATCTACACCGGATGCCTCCCAGACGCCTGCCTAGGGAGGTATTCCGGGCATGTCCAACTGGGAAGAGGCCGCAGGGAAGACCCAAGACGCGCTGGAGGGACTATGTCTCCCAGCTGGCCTGGGAACGCCTCAGGGTCCTCCCAGAGGAGCTAGAGGAGGTGTCTGGGGAGAGGGAAGTCTGGGCTTCCCTTCTGAGACTGCTGCCCCCAGAACCCGGCCCTGGATAAGCGTCAGAAAATGGATGGATGGATGGATGGATGGATGGATGGATGGGTGGATGGATGGAGTTCCTCTCCTTACCTATGAGGTGCTCAATAATCAGGCACCATCATATCTTAACGAGCTGATTCACCTCTCCACACTCTTCCAGACCATGTAGCCACCTGTCCATTTGACATGCTTAAATACATCGACAATGAGAAGCTGCTGGATTTATAATTGAACCATTGCCTCGCGTCTCCTCCTGATGCTCCCTGTGTCGGTGGCGTCAGGTGAGAGGAGCTTTTCAGCTCTGAAGTGGATTAAAACTTATATGAGGTCCACCGTGGGCCAAGAAAGGCTCACAGGACTGGCACTCACTTCAACTGTGAAGTTCGCTGGCCTTTGGACATGATGGACATTGTAGTTGCCTTGGCTGAAGCCAAGGCGCGCTTCTGTTCGCTTCTGTGATGACTAACCTCTAAAGCGTCCTGGCCCTTCTCCTGATCCACATGCTGAGTTTCTATTTACATATACTGTGTATACAAACAGTGAATATATGCTAAATTCAATTGTAACATTTTCACTATTACTGAGCTCTGCCCTGCACCTGTATATTTCTCTCTCTCTCTCTCTTACCCCAACTGGTCAAGGTAGATGGCCACCCACGTGCAGCCTGGTCTGCAAAGGTTTCTTTCCAATAAAGAGAAATTTTTCCTTGCTACCGTTGCTTGGTTCTTGCTAATGGAGGAAATGTGTTGGATCTCTGTCTGTAAGTAAGTTTTTAAAGTGTCACACGTTTTTTTATATCGTTATATCGTATTTTCATATTGTACGTTTTATTTTATGTCGTATTTTACTGATGAAAATACTTTATAGATACTGCATCATTTGCACTGACTTACAATGTAGGTTGTTGAGCACTGCTCCATGTCCATCATCTTGCCTGGGGCCCCCAAATTCTTTGAAACGGCCCTGCTCACACCCACACCCAGTCCAGTCTCCCATTCACAGAGCACACGTGCTTCTTGATTTTTCCAGTTGGACTTTGGGCATGATCACCAGCCAGGAGCCACTCTGCGTACTTTTTACGCAAATTATTGCTCTGGTCATCAATTAGTTGACGATCAGATCCAACATGTGGAACCCTGCGGCTTATTGATAGATTTCAGCAGCTCGACATGTGAGGAATAAGGCCACCATGGAGCAGTCTAGCGGGAAGCACACAGGTCAGATATGAGCGGAGAGTCCATGCCCAGAAGAAGACACTACAGATAGTTTCAATGTGGATAGTTTCAAAACTCAATATTGCATCATTTTGCCAATCATGCACACACTCTCGTCATGGACAATAGTGGTGGGTAAAAATATCGAAGAATCGATGCATCGAAATTATCTCCCCTTCGATTCGATATCGATTCAGAACTACCGCTGAATCGATTCAATCCCTGGCGCAACATCTTGTGAATCGCGTTTTATGTACGGAAGCTGCAGGCGTCCGGAACCACAAAATGGAAAGCGGTGGAAAGAGCTCCGATGTCTGGAATTACTTCCAGTTCCCACTTAAACAGGGAACAAAAGCAAAGTGGTGGGTAACTTGTGTCAAGCTGAACCGAGCGACAAGAGTAACACGATAAACTTAACCCCAAGAATCGAAATCGAATCGAGAGGTTCCTTTCAATACCCAGCCCTAATAGGTAGCATTATTGTGTTTATGCTCTATATTCAAATGTTTTATTGCTCAGAAATGTTGTGAGTTACAACACAATTGCCAAGAGAAAAGAAATATAATTAAAGATAGCATGCACTTTAATTTAACAAAGAATCGAAATCGAATCGAATCGTGAGGTTCCTAACAATATCCAGCCCTAATCTTGATTATTCCGACGAATATCTAACAATCTAACCCCGACTTCAGGTCTGAAATCGCGTCAGGCATCAAGTATCTGAGATCCAGTTTCTGTTGTGTTGTTGTTGTTGTCAGTGTCAAACTCCTTGAGAATACAGCCACACCGCCTCTGAATTGAAAAACACCTAAACGTGAGATGGCAAACACTTTATGCGTAAAGGGGCAAAATCAGAGCAGAAGTATAAAAGGGACCGACTCTAACATCTACCAGTGAGCCTGTAGGGGTGTCAGTGATATCGGAGGTTGGAACAAATAAATTGGCTGCAAGAAAGAAGTTCTTTGTGGCACTGGTGCCGTTCTCATTGTGTTGTTGTGATCAAGGCGCACGAGCGGTAGACGAAAACAAGACGGAGGAGCCAGGTCCAGATGTCACGCCGGGTGATTCCACTGTCTCAGCTCTCTCCCTTTTTGCCTCCCACAGGCTCCTTCGGCTATCGCTTCACCGCGCCGGGTAAATATTACTACAGCAGCGGCTACGTGGACAGACAGGAGAGCGTCCTGATGGCAGGCGTGGTGGTGGTCAAGCGGCGAGAGGACCGGAGCGGCTCCGTAATGGTCCGGGTGGGAGACATGATGGCCAAACTGGTGCCGGGAGGTAAGGACATGTTTCATGGGGAATATGTACGAGTTTGGACCTGAAAGTCAAAAAAAGATTCGTACAAATTGCTGATGTCAAAGCCAATTACCCTTCCGCTGCCATCGCCCCAGGTCCTGCCCGCGTCGTCAGGGCAGCCGCACAATGCGTCGCCTCCCCCC
>OMPJ01021739.1:9818-36553 GCA_900312935.1 Carapus acus
GGGGGCATCCGGCGAGGGGGAGACGGCCTGCGAGGTGGAGGGCGGACTCGCTGGGTCAGCACGGCAGAAGCGGTGATTTCCTGCCCATCTATCTGGCCTTTATAACAATAGCAACACAGGGTCAAGGTCAACATCGGTGACTGAGCGCCAGCCGGCTAACGTGCTGAGCCTTCCTTCACACACCTCCATCCATGTGTTTCAATGCTTTCTGGGCCTCCTCGGGGGTCTCAAACTCCACGTAGGCGTAGCCCCGGGTCAGGTGGGTGAGGATGCGGTCGTAAGGCATCTCCACCATCTTGATTTTGCCGTAGGTGGAGAATATCTCCTGGATGTGGTCCTGAGGGAACAAAGGTGCCAAATCTTAATTACAGGAGGTGAAAGCTCCAAGCATCAGAAAAACCACATTAACAGAAAATGATAAATGCTGGAAAACAGACACTCTTCTCTAGGTGAGGCGTATCGAGCTTACCTTGGTGACGTTCCTGGTCAAGCGCCCCAGGTGGACTTTTGTTGGCTTGGGGCTCGGGCTCCTTTTCCTTCGTTCTTTATCTTCTCCCCTCTTCTGTGTTTTGGACCTGTGGGGCACATATGCAAAGAAATCTTACAACATGCTTTTAACAACAATATTGAAATAATTTGGGAGTAAATCAGTTGTTGTGACTGACGCGGAGCGTGAGCGGCGTCGGTTGTCGTGGCGGCGGTGGCTGGGACTGGGCGAACCGGAGGAGCTGGAGGAGGAGGAGGAGCGAGAGCTAGAAGAGCCTGAGCGGCTGGAGCTGGAGCTGGAGCCGCTGGAGGAGCCAGAGGAAGACCCGGAACTGCTGCTGGATGAGGAGCTGGACCTGTAACAAATAAGGGGAACCAACTATTCAGAAAAAATCCAGTCTCACAAATGGCGAAGGGACAGATCATCGATACGTGGATCCGACCTGCTGCTGCTGCCGGTGGAGGCGCTGCGACGCTTCCTCACTTTGTCCCGTCCTCTCTCCTTGTCCCCTTCCTTGGTACCGGGCTTGTCCTTGGTTCTGTCTTTAGCTTTTTCTTCATCTTTCCGCTTGGTAGGTGAGGGCGCCCTAATGTGAATAGAAAAATATGAAATGAGAAGTAGAAATAGAAAAAAATGGAGTAAAATAGAAAAAAGGGAAAGCTAGGGCAATTTTCGAAAAGCATTCACCTCATTTGGTGGTGTAAACACGGAACGAAAATTCGGCGGCAGAGTGTATCATCTGAATTGTTTTACGATATAGCGGGTGTTACTGAGCGAGCACTCATGAATAATTCATTGAGATATTTTCATTCCTTAAGAATTTAAATTTCACGCCGAAGCGAAATATTAGCGAACACTGTGATATAATCTGCGATTGGTCATGGCGTTAGCATGCAGGCGGCAACCGCCATTCCTCTCCATTCATTTACACGGGCAAAACATCGCCGACGACTACCTCAGATCTAGCATCGATTCGTGAAATTTTAAGGCTTATATCCGCAGATATTACACCCTGCATTCATTAACATTGCGTTTGTACTTTCAGATTAAATGTATACTTACATTTCTTCGAGTTTAGCAAAACCGCGTCGACCACTCTTCGCAGCTCCAAGATCTCGTCGCGTGCTGATGATCTCAGCGGAAGTGACGTAACACGTGTAGCGCCATTTACAACTCATTTGTTTGTTTACGTTGTTCCACGGTGGGAATGGACCCCCAGCCAAATGACGCGATATAAAGAATACACCCGATCGTGCAGCTTTCTTCGCGGCCAGTAATTTGTTAGGTAAGAATTTGAATGTTTTTTCTGTGTTTTTACAGCTACATAAGCACAAATGGCGAATTTTCCCCGTCAGTGTGTCAGTGTCTGAGCAGGGAAATCCACCGTTACAATATCCACGAATGATCTGGAGTTCCTCGAATATTACACCAGCTACTCCAAGGTGTCGCGATTTTCTATTAAACCTGATATTTCTTTTGGGAACCGTAGGTGCTGCGATCATGGGCCGGCTGGATGATGCTGCTAAACGCAAAGTAGTTGAGCTGAGAAAAGCTGGTCTTAGCTTTCGTAAAATCAAGGCTCTGTTGGAGCTGGAGAACATAAAGGTCTCTGCTCAAGCCATCTACTTGTTCCTGAGGGATATCCAGGGAAGACCACCTGGCAGGGTCAGACCTGCGCAGACTCGTGGTGGATCAGCTGCATCTCGGGTGCAGGTGCAGGGCAAAGCTGAGGCAAACCAGGCAGGAATCCAGGAGGGTTGGAATAACGTCCATCTCCACAGCCTGTTACGAGAGGCCTCTCAGCATTCCGGTCTCCAAGCAGCAGCCGCTGCGGGATTCACCAAACAGACGGCAGCGAACCCGGACACCGGGGCAAACGCGTCAGAGTCTGGAGAAATCAGTGGGGGCAACAGGCGAGAAAACCAAACACAGGGAAATAAGGAGGAAAGTGACATCCAGATTGTTAGTGTCACCTCACTGGCTGAGAGAGGTCAACAGGGAGGCCTCCTGTCTGATGAAAATGGGGCCGACGTGGGAGTCGCGTCCTCCACAGGGTCAGTGTCGAGGAGGAGAGTTGTCGCTTCTCAGACCACCAGTTCCATGCTTGCAGCTCGAAGGAGAATTCTGGATAAAGCTTTGTCCCACAGGGCAAAGGTACCCTCAGCACCAGATCTGCAGCCATTTTTTTGCATAAATTTTTTTCACAATCATTGGTTTTGGAAATGTGTTTTTGCAGTCTATCCACCAGATGACATCATTTGCTAGGAGAGATCTGTCTGCGGTCCAAGCACTCCCGAGAGGTGTGGTGCCATCGCAGGAGGAGACCTACGACCTGACCTCTGAGAAGGTAAGAGAGCAACGATGTTATTGACATCACTGCTATCATTGTCGCTGCTGTTAGCAGTGGTAGCAGTATGAGCAAGCAGTCTGTCAAAATGTCTATCGATGTCTCTTTCATGCAGCCCGTTGCAGAGGATCAGCCAGGAGAAGCCTGTGGTCATCGGCGTTTCCTCACACACAGATCGGTTCTGTCGGTCCGCTCTCCCCAGCCTCCACCTCGGGTCGGCATTCGTCTCTCTCAAGCACCTCCGCCATCCTCGCCCCCCATCTGCGCAGCCGTTCGCCCGCAGACCACAGCCGGCCAGGGCGGCAGGCGCGGCGAGGGGAACCCCAGCCCACAGCACGCCACCGGGCTCCAGGATCAGATCCAGAGCCTGGGCTCAGAGGTGCGCAACCTGGGCCAGGCAGTGAAGATGCTGGTGGAGCACCAGAGCCGCCTGGAAAGGGAGCAGGCCCAGCAGACGCTCATCCAGAAGCAGATCCTCGGCACCCTGCAGGCCCTGGCCTCCAAACTGGGACCTGGAGGCGGCCAAACTCAGCACAGCAAAACCCCCTCGCCAGCCGCCGCGCCGGCGGTCTCGGCGTCCACGTCCTTCAGACAAGACTCTTTCAGCTATGGCCAAGGCGCGTACTCGCAGTGCAGCCAGACGCAGCCCGGCTTCGGCTCCATGGAGAGCCTGGAGCACGTGGAGGCCTTCAAGCTGCCGGCGCTGACCCCAAACGGCGTAAACGGCTTCCCGGCATGCAGCAGCGCCGACGGCCTGGTGCTCGCACACTCGCCGCCTCAGTCGCAACCCTACGCCGCCGCGTACGTCCAGCTGCCGCCGTACACTCAGTCCTACATGTCCACCTACAGCCCGTCCCAGGGCTTCAGAGGACCAGAGAGCAAGGCGTCGGATTTTCCCGCCAGCTGCTCGGCAGCCACTCTGCAGGACTGCAGCACCTCCACCACGGCGACGCTGAGCTCCACACATGCACCGCAGGTCCAGCAGGTCAATGTTGTTAAAGTGGAGGGACCATAGCGGGGCCCCATCCACACACACTCGCACACACCTAGGTGTCCATGGTGTTTGTGGACCAACAAGGGCTTTGTTGTTTTTATTTGTCAATATTTCTACCCCTTATACCTTGAGACACCTTCCCTGTTTAGAGGCACTTCCATAATACAGTGTTTTTTTATGTGAAATAATTTACTTACAGATTGTATTTTAACAGCATAAACAGCAATATATAGCAACAGCAGAATATTTTTAATGCTATAGAAAGGGAACGATGTGATCATTGTTGGCCATCAGTGCACTGTACTCATGTCATAGGATGAACTGAACAGTTTTATTAAATATGTATTATGTAATCCACATGAATAATTAAATTATAATGTTATTATTTGAAGTTTTATTACATTGTAGTGGTTTAAGTCTTTCAACAGCAGAAATGCAGGTCACCAGCATTATTTTAAAACCATCTGCGCCACAAGCAGGCTTCAGCGAGTTGCTTCAAGCTTTTCTAGTCTTTTGGTCACTAAATATTCAATTCCAATTGAATTTTATTTGCGCAGTGCTAAATCATAACAAGTTAACCTAAGGTACCTTCCAAGATGGAGCAAGTAGAGCTCCTCAACATTTAAACATTCAATTCTCTTAATGAAATCAATTTATTCTCTCAATGAAATCATTATTTGAAAGTGCCTGTGAGTCTGCAAACTGCAGAAGGCTTTAGGCTTTTTCATGAGACAGTCAGTGCTGTCGCCTGATTAGAATATCAGCTGGAAAAGTTCAGGCTGGGGCCTCACGGGCCCAAACTCTCTCCCTCACCAGCGACCGATAGCGCACAGCTTGTAGGGCGAGGGGGTGAGGGTGAAACCCACCGCCGGCTCCAGATCCAGGTCCTCCGGCGTGAGACCGGGCGGAGGAGTGAAACGGAAGTGCTGCAGGAGGGACGCGAAGAAGAGGAAGAGCTCGGCCCTGGCCAGACCCTCTCCGATGCAGGCCCGCCGACCTTAAACAAGAGTGAACCAAACCTTCAAGAAAGCCAAATAAATCGGGACAGAAATGGAGACCGGGGGTTGACTGACCTGCGGAAAAAGGCATGAACGCATCTCTCCTGACAAACTTCCCATCCTTGTCCAAGAAGTGGGCGGGGTTAAAGGACTGGGGACTCTCCCATTTGCTGTCGTCCCACAGGACAGATTTCAGCAGAGGATACACGGTTGTCCCCTGTAGGAGAGACGTTTGAAAACAGCAAATGATTTGCAACCTATAGGTGAGACTGAGGTGGGCAGGTGTGTGTGTGTGATCTGCACCTTGCTGATGAAGAGGCCCTGAAAAGTGACATCTGCGCTCGTGCGGTGAGGGATGGCGATGGGCAAAATGGTGGCCAGCCTCTGCGTCTCGTGGATGACGGCATCCGTGTAGGGCAGGTTCTTCCTGTCCTCCACCAGAACCTGACGGCTTCCGACCACCGTCCTCAGCTCCTCCTGAACCTTACCTTCAAAGTCAAGTTATTTTAAAATTACTTTTCTGACCCGAGCCCTAATTGAATATGAAATGGCTTTGTTTTTTTCCCTTCCAAAGACAGAGAAAAGGTGATCACGGGATTCGTACCCGCTTCCCTCAAGCCGAGGTCTATCGCTCTTTCCCTGCTCCATATTCTCATACATCCGCCACGGGTACTTACTAGATTGCTTGTACATCCAACTTATCCCTGCTTTAACAACACAAACTGTGGCCCAAGGGACGGCTCCCCGTCCCATTCAAAGTGGCTCCCAGCAAAACGTATCTGTGTAAAAGGTGTGGACAAATTGTGGCCCACGGGCTGGGTGTAGCCCCGCTTTCTCATTCAAGTGGCCCCTAGCAAAACATATTGATGTGAAAGGTGTGGGCGACTTGTGGCCAACGGGCTGAATGCAGCCCCCTCATTTCATTCAAAGTGGCCCCTAGCAAACTATATTGACGGGCAAGTTGTTACCCCTTCAAAATACTATCAATAAATATCACATGATTTTGTTTTCCCTTCCCATAACAGAGATGAAGTGATTGTGCAGGTTGTGGGCAAACTGTTGGCCTCGGGCCGGGGGCTGCCCCAAGGCCCATTCAAAGTGGCCCCCAGCAAAACTATTGATGTGACAGTTATGAGCAAACTATGGCCCGCAGGCCAGGTGCGGCCCCTCGTCCCATTCAAAGTGGCCCCTGGCAAAGTAAATTGATGGGCAAATTGTTACCCCCTCAAAATACTATCAATAAATATCAACTGACTTTGTTTTTCCCTTCCCAAGACAGAGATGAGGGGATTGCAGGATTGGCACTCAAATCCCTGAGCCGAACTATACACTCAGGCTTGGTTTTCATATTTTTGAAAACTTGACACGCCTTGCTGTGCTTGTTGTTACCTTGCACATGTGGATACTTGATCATGAGTAGCAGCAGCCAGCGCAGGGTCGCCGCAGTGGTGTCGATCCCAGCCGCAAACAGGTTTCCGACGGTTGAGATCATGCAGGTGTCGGTGTAGTGGTGCTGCGTAATCCCCGAATCCTGAGACACAGAAAATCCCGACACCAGTATGTTTGCTGTGGTACAATCTCAGGGCACGCATGCAACCTATTTAGCATTCGAGCTGCGGTTGAATTCTGAGTAAGGGTATGTAGGCATGACGTACCTCCAGCTTCTGTTTGTGGACCAGGAGACAGTCCACTATTCCTCTGCACAGCTCAGTGTTTAAGGTCTGCTGCAGATTTGTGATCAATCTGAATATCTGTGCTCGGTTGGTGCGAACATTCCTCATTAAATGCAAATAGTTGCTCAGCCATTTGCCCATCCAGGGGAAAATGTTAAACAGCTGTTAATGAGAAATGATCAGGAATGTTTTTTTATCATGGAGCCCAAATTAAGCCCAAAAATATTAGTAGAATACAATAGAACGGAATAGAATACATTGTTATTGTTGTTGTTATCATAGTGACTGTAGTCATCGTCATTATCACTGCATCTTTTTACTTATTGTTGCTATCAAATGTTCGGTCTGTTACCTGCAAGGATGGGGTGCCTGCAAGCTGAATGACCTCCTTAGCCCGGTTTATCATACTCGTAAATTCCCGATCACTGTACTCAAATCTGTGGCCATAAACCAGGGAGCAGATGATGTTGGTCACCGCGTTACTCACAGATTGGGTAACGTCAAACGCTTCACCTGGGACAGGACAAGGACAGGAGGAGGAGTCACACTTCAGAAATGGTGTGAAGGGAAGACGGTAAAATTTCAGGTGGAGCGACCTTTGTGTTTTTTAAATTCGGCGACTAAATGCTGAATTTCTTCCACTATTTTTTCCTCCACAACCTTCTTGCCCATCCCAAAGTCTTTGAGGTTGGTGAGGGCAAAACGTCGCAATTCCTTCCACTCCTCCCCATTGGTAAACACAATGCCTGAGGACAAAGACACTGCGGTGAAGAAATCACATTAATTCTTTGCTGGGTGTGCAACACTTGATGAGAAAGTTTTAAGATCCAACACATGAGTAATAAATGATAAGTGACAGACGTCGACAGAGCGTCGGTACCGTGTCCGCAGCCCATGTCAATGTTTAGCGGCGTAACCTGTCTGTCCCCAAACTCCACAGCATGGTTGACGAGAGCCATCTTCACAGTTTTGTAACCGGCAAGAACAACAACCTTCTTCGGCCCCAAGTAAACTGTGAACACCGGGCCGTACTTCTTGGAGAGCTATGCAAACAGTGCAAAGCAAATTAAGGTGTGTGACAATATGGTAAGAGAAACTTTGATGGCCATCAAAAAGACAAGAACAAAACACTGTACACAATCCACGCAGCATTCGATCAGGACGTGGGGCCCTTGCAGAGACACAATGACAGAGTCTCACCTCACAGAGAGTGTTGTGAGGCTTGTTGAGGTTCAGCTGCAACAGGTTGCCGAGGAGAGGAAGCGGCGTGGGGCCTGGTGGTTCCTTCTTCTCTCCCTGAGAAAAGAACCTACGGAACTGAAGGTAACAGACGAGGAGGGCAGCAAACACACCCAACAAGGTGGAGGGAGAGGAACAGAGCTGCAGCAACACATCTCCAGGAAACATTTTCTCCTCACTGGTCACAGTGTCAACACCCAATGGTGCTGGACACAACCCCCTAAAAAATAGCTCGACGTCAGTCTCTGCCCTGATGTGTGTGTAGGACACACACTGGTGATCAGTCAGGCGTCTATCGCAATCTGCCCGTAGATTACAAAGGTAAGAGTAGGTGGATCACATGGCATTAAAAAAAAAGAAAAAGAAAAATTACCCTGTCGTCTGTCCTCACAGTGAACTTTGTCACCTGATTGACATTTGCGGTGCTCAATACCTGGGTTGCGATCCGCCTCTGCATTGCGAAAGTTATGTGGGTCGCCCGGTACCGCCCCCTCCAAAAACAAAACAAAACAAAAAAGATGGCGATTGCCTTTTGATTGACAGGCAAGAAAGCCAATAAGAATCAGAAATGGCGGCAGCGGCAGGTGTGTGCCAAGCCAAACATTCCGCGCTACAAGTCCGCTTGATGTAACCGACTTTGGGCTCGTTTTTTGTGTAAAGTCCCTTACATATCTCGTCTTTCGCGGGTTGCGGGTTTTTGGGCTAGTTTTGCTGCCTGCATGAGCGCCGCCTCTCCCAGTTCTCGACTCTATAACGACCTGTGACAATAAGAGAAACGCGACACCGCTGTAGTTTGTCCCACTGCGAGACCCGTACACCGAGTGACTGAAACGATGAGCGGGATAAAAAAAAAGTGGGCCAAATGTGGAAAGAAATTTAGACTGAGAGAAAGAAAGTGGACTAAATGAATGGATTATACATTTCTGTAGATACAGCTAATCATCTTCATCTTTAGCTGCTATCTATCTGTGTATTTGCTTACTTATGTATTTATTTCTTTTGTGTCGGTAGATCTCTCACATTTTAAAGGTAGATGACAGAGAATCCTTAATGGTCAGTTGTAGAGATGAAACAGTAACTTATCTCTAGACAGACTAGCTTCAATGATGGAAAAACAAACTCATGAGAAGCCTCCAAGTATCGTCATAGGTTGATGGCCTTTGGGAAAGTCAGTTTGGCAGTTCTTTGTGTTCCCACAGTCATCTGAGCCTGTGAATCATTCCCTGTCCTGCACTGCTTTTGAGTCCGCCAGTCAACAGGCTTCCCCATCATTCATTAACTGCAGATAATGAGACTTGGGCAGGCATGTCACACCAGGTTAAGCAACAAAATCCACCCCGTCTCGCTTCAGTCAGTCAAGGTGAAGACTGTTGATGAGAACACGTACCTGGAGGCGTACCTGTACCCCTCATGGCTTCCAGATAGTAAAATTCAGCCCTCACAGAGGGCCAGGATATAGCAGGAGGCAGGACCCGACACATTTATTACTTATTCTCAATCATGTATATCAACATCTGCTCATCTTTATGTCATTTGGACTGTTAAATAATAAAGTAATACAAAACTGTTGCAGAGCCCAGAGTACACGCCTGTGCAAATTTGGTGTATTGTTGTTAGCTGTGACAGTTAGCAACTGGACTCACAATCTTTATGTACGTGCATATTTTTTGTCAATTTATGTGTAAATACAAAGCATCTGTTCACAAACTATAACTATAACTATAATTTCATCATGTGACCACTCTAATGCCACCTGGCAATAAGTGCTAGGGAAAGAGTTAAACGTTGTAGCCGAAACGTTTTAATCTCAATTTCTCAAATGTAGGTCATGAGGTCAAAATCAGCGTGATAGCTCCTGCCGTCAACCATGCTTTGAGTGTTTGTTATTTGTTTGGGGGTACGAAAACATCTAAATTCTCAAATCTGTGCTTGATCTACACGCCACAACAGCACCGTCGTCATCTGCCTCACTGGCGACAGATGGCGCACAGCTCATGAGGCGACGGGGCGATGGTGAAGCCCAAAGCTGGCGTCAGATCCACTTCGTCCTCTGACACCCCAGGAGGTGGAGTGAAACGAAAGCGCTGGAGGAGAAAGGCGAAAAACAGGAAAAGCTCCATCCTAGCCAGACTCTCTCCCAGGCAAACCCGGCGGCCTATAGGGACAAAGTGAGAACACGGTTGAAATACACGTGTGCGCGGTTTCAAGACGCCTCGCAAAGTCCGTGGACACAGATGTGGTACCCGCAGAGAATGGCATGAAGGCGTCTCTCTTCATGAACCTCCCGTCCTTGTCCAGGAAGTGGGAGGGGTTGAAGGTGTGTGGCTCCTCCCACTCAGTCTCATCAAGCAGCACAGAGCTGAGCAGAGGAAACACCACCGTCCCCTGCGGAGACGAAGACCATCAGATGAGGAGGCGAAGCACAAACACACCCTGTGCAGAGGACTTCACTTGTCCATCAAGGTCTTCGATGTAAATTTGAGCATCGGTGGCGGTGGCGGAGCTCTCACACCTTTTTGATGAAATGACCCTGGAAGGTGACGTCTTTGCTGGTTTTGTGAGGAAGAGACATGGGGAGGATGTTGGCCCGCCTCTGCGTCTCATGGATGACAGCATCGGTGTAGGGGAGGTTCTTCCTGTCCTCTACGCGAACCTGCCGACCCCCGACCACCCTGCTCAGCTCCTCCTGAACCCTGTCTGGACACACCAATCGGGAATCGAGTCAATGTTTTACTGTGTTCACCTACTTTTAGTCATCTGAAGCACATAAAGTAAAAGTATACACCCTGAGTATTCCCAGGACGATAGTTTATGTTGTCCTGCCCTGTGTTACATTTCATTATGGGCTCTGTCTCACCTTGTATATGTGGATATTTGGCCATAAACAGCAAAGCCCATTGCAGGGTCGTTGCCGTGGTGTCGGTTCCAGCGCTGAACAGGTTGCTAACAGTAAATATCATGTTGCTCTCGTTGAAATGGGTGTTGCTGATGTCCGATTCCTGCAGTATCATAAAGCGGTACATGGACACATCAGTGGTAGCGGTCGTAGCATTAGCAGTGGTAATAGTGTCATTCTGGTGGCCGTACTTCTCTCTGCTTACGGAGAAGGAAACAGTCCACCAGCCCTCTGCACAGGTGAGGATTCAGAGTGTCTTTCAGGCTCTGGATTAAATCTGTGATGTCCTTATGTGACCCCTCAAAATTGCTGAGTACACGATTTCGAACGCTGGTCCATTTGAAAAGCCACGGAAATATGTTATACAGCTGTGAAACAGCAACAGAGCAAAAGAAATGTCAGGAAATACTTTGCCGACACGTAGCAGTGGGTACGTTTGAGAAGGAAGTTTTCATGTTTGTTCAAAACCCACTTGATGGGAGTATACAAAGAACAGCAGCTACACAGGTTTTGCTATGAGAAACCCAAAGTATTTGGGGCTGATGATTTGAATTTGTGGTGTTTTTTTCGGCGTCTTGCCCCCCGATACTCCGCGTGTCATCAACAAAACAATCCTCTCACCTGGATTTGTGGTGAACCCGCAAGGCGAATGGTCTCATTGGCTCTGTTTACCATCTTTAGAAACCGAGGGTCTGTGTATTCAAATCTGCTTCCATAAACAATCGCTGATATGATGTTTGACGTGGCGTTATTCAGTGGTCGTGCAGTGCTAAAAGGTTTCCCTGTGTAGACAGAGTTACATACAGTATATAAGTAGTTGTATGTGTACATATACTGTACATATACATGTACATGTACGTGCATACATACATACAGACATACAGACATACAGACATACATACATATAGTAAACACACAGGTGAGAGCTCAAAGGCGCCAGCAGATGAAAACATGTGATACCTTCATGCATTTGAAATACTTCAGTGAGATGCTGACATTCCTCTAAGATTTTCTCCTCAGCCATCCTTTTACCCATCCCAAAGTCTCTCAAAGTCGAGATAGAAAATCGCCGCAGCTCTCTCCAGGAATCCCCATTCGCAAACAGAATTCCTGATAAACACACAGCACACAACAAAGGCCGACCCAACAACAGTTACCCAAGGTACAGAAGAAACAGATACAGTGAGGGGACAAGCTGGCCAAGAATATGACTAAATGACTGCTGCCACAGACATAATTCGAAATATATCATAATGTCATACCACTTCCATGACTCGTATCCCAAAAAATAGGGCTGATACTTCGGTCTCCAAACTCCTCTGCGTAGTTTACCAAAGCATCTTTTACACTCTTGTATCCTGCAAGCACCACCACTTTAGCAGGTCCAAAGTAGAGCGTAAACACCGACCCATACTTCTTTGACAGCTTAAAAAACAAGCCATCCGGACATTAGGACAGTGCAAATTAGTCGTAAATTAAATTGTAATTGCAAAGAGGAACAAACATTGCTGCTCTCACCTGAAGCAAGGTGTTATGAGGCCTCTTGAGGTCCAGCTGCAGGAGGTTGCCTAGTAGCGGCAGAGGCCTCGGCCCTGGAGGCTCCCTCTTGCTGGCACAAGAGCTCAAGCTACCGGAGACGAGATAAAGGACAAGCAAGAACACCAAACCAGCCAAAAAGGCAGTGGGACTCAAACACACAGACAGAATTTTCTCTGCAAACATTTCCACAGCGGCTTATTGATGTGGAGCTGAAGCTGAAACTGTCAAGTCGTTCTTGTGTAATATGTTGGCGCATCCCACATGGGTGGGGACAAAGTAGCTTTACCTGAGAGGGTAGGAGACCCACAGGAGACAAAGGAGGAGGTTCTCAAACAGCTTAAGCGCAGGAAGGACACAGACCTCTGTGACCTACCCTCTTTGTGTAACCACAGCTCACAAAACGAGATTGGTAAGGTACGGTGCTACTCGAGTGTCGCCTGCCTCTTGTACACAATAATTATATATCACTAATTATTGTTGCTACCTCAGTTTCTGACACCTGTGCAATGAAATGTCCAAATAATCCAGAGGTGCTTCATGGATCCTTGGGGAAAATGATTAGTAATGACTCCTGTTCGAGAATACAAGGTACGTATACGCGCGTGTGTGTGTGTGTGTGTGTGTGTGCATATGAAAACAATGAGACAAATAACAGAAGTAAATGCAATTTACTGAGTAATGGTGCGTAATTCTTCTTTGTGGTGTGCAGTTTCTAGATTTGCAATTTGTTCCTTTGGCATCAAACGTTTATAAACAGAACATTCTGGCATGACAATTCGCCAAGAAACCCTCTGGAGGGAAAACTATAGGGAAAGGTTACCTCTACTGAACCGAAGAATTTGAACAACACTGAGGTAACATGAGCTCCCTCACCGTTCCACAAGCTATCAGTTAACAGGACTGTTAGGGTATGGCTTTAATCCTTAAATCATGCAGGCTGGGTCAGAGCAACAAAAAACAAGGCCAGACTGGCTGCAGAATTCTATGCACACCTGTTTAGCGTGACGTCACCATTTATTTCAAATTGTGAATGTAGTGCTGTGTCAGACCAACATCACCAGCATCAGAGATTAATGGGGTGTGAGGACAAAAGCAGTATAGCAGGTCCAACACTCATACCAAAGGGTAAGTTATTCAACTAATGCATAGAAGATATTCGATTTTCAAGGTACCTTATTGCCATGGCAAGCAAATCTTTGCCTGTCCAAACCACTAAGGTGCTCATTTCATTCCCTTGCCTTTTTGCTGAAGTACCTAATGTTGCCACAGTTGGACATATCTGAAATTATTTACCGGTACTCAAATTACCTTGACCAAGTACAAGACACCTACATCAAGACAAAAATATACGTCTTATATACAGTAGATATATCTTAAAATTACTGAATGTGGTCAGCAGATGCACTGTTTTACAATAACGAAACATGCTGCAAAACTCTCCTTCACATTCGAGCGGTGGCACACAGCTCATGTGGCAAAGAATTGAGCGTGAAGCCCACAGCAGGGGTCAGATCCAGGTCATCCTCCGATAAAATAGGAGGAGCTCCATTCTGGCCAGACTCTCTCCTAGACACACCCTCCGACCTGCAGAGGTGGAGGGTCACAATGCTGTACTAAAGGGGATGCAGAAGATTTTCCAGTCTGAAGTTCTTTGCCTGAAAGAGGATGAATTGAGGATGTGGCATAAAGCGATGCCTCAGTCGGGGGATATCAGTGAGCGCCTTGTGCCAGGTAGGAGGCAGTGAAGGTAGCGCATCTGACGTCGCCGATTGTTGTTGCTACGGTTCCCACAATGACGCCGCATGGCATGTGCGAGTCTCCCACTGAGAACTGCGGCCGTACATGAAACTTAGCTGTCCAGGATGCATGTTCTCACTGAAAAAGGTCCTTATGATTGCCTGTACAGTTGTGGAGAGATCAGGAAGAAATAAAGTGCTGGCTTGCAGGCTAAAGAAAACCTCTGTCTCTACTCCTGTGTGTGTATGGAGTTTCCAAGCTAGTACATTTCCTCGCTAGCGCACTGCAAAGCTGGCAGCAGGTAGCACATGTGACTAACGTCGACCTATTTGCCCAACAGGTAGACGTTGACATTACCAGACCAGTCAAGCATCAGGTATGACAGTGATGACAGTGATGGATAAATATGACAGTGATGGATAAATATTTGAAAAGTAAAAGCAGACAAGCAGAAAAGGATCCTGGAGGGAACTCTGATCCAGATGAAACTCAAAGGAGTCAAAATAAAGCAAAGAGGTTGAGTTCAGGACAATGTCATGCATGTTGTCTGTCCTTTAAATCTCCTTTACACCAAGTAGCTAACTGAGCTGACTCCATTACCCGCTGTCGCGTGTCCCTTTAATTTAGACCTGTTTGATTAAAAGACCCGTGTTTCAAATTCATGCCAGTTCAAAATCTGAAAGCCAACATGAATAACATAGATTAAGCTAGTATACTTGATGGCCTTGGCCAGAGTGAAATAGGAGAGAGAATCTCGGTAGAATCTCAATGGCTCACCTGAAAGAACCAAGTGGGGAGGAAATCAGATCATATCATATCAGGTCAGAGAAGGTATTTTGAAAGGACAACTTGAGCCATAGCGCTGGTGTTACCTTCATGCTGCTGAAACTCTTCAATCAGGTATCGACATTCCTCGATGATTTTCCTCTCACTAAGTCTCTCTCCCATCCCAAAGTCTTTCAGCGTGCTCAGTGCAGATGGCTTTTGGTGCAGATTTCTTTCCAGGACTCTCTATTCGATAAGCCAATCCCGGAACACAGCAGAAGCGAGCTTTGGTCGACATGCTTACACATCTTAAATGGAGCCTACGTCAATCAAGTCCTCACCGTGTCCCTTGTTTAAGTCGTGGGAAAACTGAGAGATCTCTCTGTCTCCAAAGTCCTCAGCTTGGTTCACCAAAGCCTCTCTGACCGTATTGTACCCTGCCAGGACCACCACCCTTACTGGACCCAGGTACACTGTAGACACTGATCCATACTGATTGGACAGCTACACACATGATGATATTTTGAGGTCATTAACACTGAACATGTGCCTGAATAAAATTAAAGACCCATCTCACCTCAAACAGGCAGGTGTGGAGCTCCTTGAGGCTCCTTTCCGTTTTCCTTAGATCTGTTGGCGAAGATTCGGAGGGCTAGAGGAACCAGAAAAATCCTTTACAGGGACTCTGGACTTAGACACCAGAGAAGCTCTGCCAACATATCTGTGCTGGCGACCATTTGCTTGTCTCAGGGCAAACACAGAGTTTTCCCTCGACCGAACTCTCTATCATTTATTGTGAGGAAAGTGAGAGGCCCAAGTTGTCACACCCATTATACCAAGTTTTGATTACAAATTAACTTTGTTCCCAATCAATCAATCAATCGTGTCCCAGTATAAGTTTATCTTTGAGTGGAGAAGGACTACCTGGAAAATAGCATCACCAGTTGAAAATATTTGGATAGGGGTGAAAAAATTGTCCTCCACTTTAGATTAAAACTTAATTTCATCTCAAAGCAAATGGATTTGGTTTGAACCTCCTTTTCAAATAGACCAATGCCAAAGTGCCCATGATCAAGTCACTGAATCCTCCTTATTACTCCCAGGACATGGTGAGGACGAGTGAAGTGCGGTGATGTTGATGGCTGGTGAGGCACCGACTTCATCACAATCAGATTTCCAAACATATGAACCCTACAGAGTCGCTTAGTCACGATTTCACTGGCAGCAGTTAGTGGGTTATGTTTAAAAACAACTTGATAATGCAAATCACTGGATAGATAAAAATGTTTAATTATTATTTCAACTTCACATTTTTGTCTTTCCTGCCTCCCCTGACCGCTCGTCATCAGTGAGGACCTGATGCCATGGACACCGCCCAGCAAAAATAATAACAATAACAGTAACAATAATAGGAATGATCATCATAATATTGCTTTTCTCAGCTCTGGTGCAGTCTGTTGCTCATTCCCAGCACTCTCATGTTTAAGCTTGAACAAGGTGCTCACGTCTTGGACTCTGGTGAAGTTTCGCTCCGGTTTGAGCAGAGCATCAAAGAAGGCTGTGACAGTTTGAGATTCAAACGCCCACGTTTGCACACAGGGCTCAGCAAGAGTCATCATGGTGATTGTCGTCATGCCCGTCCTGTCGGACCGTAACAACCTACCTCACCCATGCTGTCACCAAGAACATTAGGGAAACATGAGCTTGTTCACTTATGTGCAATTCGCTCCAGTTGTACCTCACGTTCCTTTTTGTAAAAGGGGTTTAATCCTTTGATGAGGCATATTTGTGAAGAACAACAAGCACAGACAAGGCTTGCTGCACTATTACACAACCTACACTGTAATGAGAAAACCACATGCATGTGAGACAAGTTTTGTTGAAAACCTGAATGTATTTCAGAGTTATTCCAACACCCATAGATGCAGTATTTCTTAGTTTGGAACCATGTGGGGGAGCACTGATCTCCCCCTGAACACACTGTCCTCATAAGTGTATTGAGTGGAATACAATTAGAGAGAAGAGAGACACACAGTGATAATAAAACTCTCACTGCCTCAATTGCGAGGTGATTTTGGAACCATCTTCGCACTACATCATCAATTGTACGTGTCTAGTCAACAGACTACATTGTATCACATTGTATATTGTTGATACATGTACTATATGTCCAATACGCTGTATTTACAATGCACAACCTGTTGCTACATTTTTTGTTGCAACACAACATGGCTTCTACCTCTGATATCATGGAGCAATAGTGCAAAATTAACTAAACTAAAGGTAAAAAAAAACCTGAAAAACAAACTATGGTGGCTCAAGCGCAAATAAATAACAGAGGAGCTGTGAGACACCACAACAAACGGCCAAACTCTCTCCCTCACACTCGAGAGGTGGCACACAGCTCGTGTGGCAGAGGGCCGAGAGTGAAGCCCACGGCAGGGGTCAGATCCAGGTCATCCTCTGAGACACCAGGTGGAGGGGTGAACCGGAAATGTTGCAGGAGGGAGGTTAAAAAAAGGAAGAGCTCCATCCTGGCCAGACTCTCTCCCAGACACATCCTCCGACCTGCAGGGATGATTAGCATACACTGATGAACTGAGGAGATTGTGAGATCTGTGATTGCTTCACATTCTACTAATGGCCCGCAAGAGGAAAAATTAAGGACGCGACTAATGGGATACTTTTAGACTATTAGTCAAGTTACTTATAAAGCTCCAGCTGGTGAACTGAACGCGCTCTGAGCTGTGGATGCACCAGCACCTACAAAAACAAATACGATGCTGGTAAAAAAGCTAAACTTATTTGACTTTGGAGAACCCTGCCGTAGGAAAATTGAGGTAGAAAATTCTGTACAAGGTTTCGTACCGGCAGAAAATGGCATGAAGGCGTCTCTCTTCTTGAATTTCCCCTCCTCATCCAGAAAGTGAGAGGGGTTGAAAGTATGAGGCTCCTCCCACTGAGTCTCATCATACAGCACAGAGGTAAGCAGAGGAATTACCATCGTACCCTGCAGGGGGAAAGACCGTCCGATAAAGACTTTGCTCCCAAAAGATTGACAAGTTTCCAGTACAAATGTCAACCATAAACCTTTTTGATGAAGTGACCCTGGAAAGTGACGTCCCTGGAAGTTTTATGAGGAACAGCGACAGGAGCGATGTTGGCCAGCCTCTGCGTCTCATGGATGACAGCATCGGTGTAGGGGAGGTTCCTCCTGTCCTCTACTCGGACCTGACGGCTTCCGAGCACCCTGCTCAACTCCTCCTGAACCCTGTCTGAGGACAACGTGACGATCTCAACATCAGCTAACAGAAATATCACCACTGCAAAACAAAGATAAAAGCAGAAATACAAGAAGCCCTCTTTGGTCCAAAGGTGCAGTAGGTTTACAGACAAGAATACACACACTCTGTACTCCATCAAGAGTACACGGTTAATGAGACGTTGCTGCCACCTTGAATATGAGGGTACTTGGCCATGAATAACAGGCCCCAGCGAAGTGTGTGTCCGGTGGTGTCAGTTCCGGCCCCAAACAGGTTTCCTGCAGAGTGCAGCAGGTTGTCATCGTGGTAGTGTGAGTCCATGATCCCAGACTCCTGATGAGGAGAAGGACCCACATGTGGTTCTGAGTCTGATTTGCTATCAGTGCTGCAGACCTGGATTCACAAATCTCACCTCCAGACTGTTCTTATGGAATAAGAAAGCATCGACAAAGCACCTGCACGTCTCTGGATTCAGAGACTCTCTCAGATTCTGTACTTTTTTCCGGATGTCCTCCATCCCATCTTCAATAAGCTTCATTGCACTTTTCCAAGTTTTCATCCAGGGACCCAACCAAGGAAACACATTGTATACCTGAAATGTCACAGTGTGAGAAGTTATTCAAGTCCTCAGTGCAGTCAGGCTTTCAAATTAGAGCAGAAAACAAAACAAAAAGACAACAGGATGCTGACAAATGGACCATATTGGTGAAATGTTGTCATTTTCAGTTGACAGTTGAAATATTTCAAATTGAGGCATATTTTGGGAAAGAGAGCAGCACTTTCAAAGTGCATCATTCATCCAGATGTTGTAATCATACTGAGAGTGCAGTTTAAGTCAGCAGTCCTCAACCTTAATGGCGCCACGGACCGGTTACATATCAGACAACATTCTCTAGGACCAGCCCGGTGTTGCACATGGGTAGCGGATGTGACGTAGCTGGTGTTTGTTGCTATGGTTACTCGGAACTACCTGCATTGCAGCGGATCCTGCAACATGCAGAAGCTCATGGTTTTGAGCTACCAAGGTTTGGAAGTCTGGGTCATCATAGTCAAATCTTTCCCCAAATACAATTCCAGAAATGATGTTGGAAGCTGCAGAAGTCATGACCCAGCAGTTGTTGAAGGGTTTACCTGAAATAACCAGGATAAGCGAGAAAATCTGATATCAAATTTGGCTGAACATCTACAACTTAAGCTGCAGAGCTGATGGTACCTTCATGCTGCTGAAATTCTTCAATCAGGTATCGGCATTCTTCTATGATTCTCTTCTCACTAAGTCTCTTTCCCATCCCGAAGTCTCTCAGCGTGCTTAGAGCAAAACGCCTCATTTCTCTCCAGGACTCTCCATTTGAAAAGACGATCCCTGAGTATAAAAGGAGCAGGCTTGGGTCCACAAGTTTGACCCAATTTGTATTTGATATAAGGTGTGGCAATCATTATCTCTGAGGTCTTTGTTGGTAGTAATCATCCTGGACAGGATTAGAAGTCATATCTTATAAGAGGAACATCTACAGTTGAGTCAGAGAGGCAAGACTGAGATGATGCAGAGGAGAGATGGTGTTAATATTGTAGGGAAGCCACCAGAGATGAGGCTGCCAAGTAGGGGGGAAGGATGGAGACTGTGGAGAAGGTTCATGGATGTAGTGAGGGAGGACAAGATGGCGGTTGGCATTCCAGCTGAGGTTTAGAAGCAAAGGAGAGGATGGGAACAGATGGTCCACTGTGGTGCTCCTTGCAGGGGGCAGCAAGAACACAAAGCAGCGTGTCGAGTCCTCACCGTGTCCTTTGTTTAAGTCGTGGAAAAACTGAGAGATCTCTCTGTCTCCAAAGTCCTCGGCATGGTTCACCAAAGCATCTCTGACCGTACTGTACCCTGCCAGGACCACCACCCTTACCGGACCCAGGTACACTGTAAATACTGATCCATACTGTTTGGACAGCTACAAACATGGAGATATTTTGAGGTCATTAACACTGAACTTGTACCTGAATAAAGTAAAAGACCCATCTCACCTCAAACAGGCTGATGTGGAGCTCCTTGAGATCCAGCTGAAGCAGGTTCCCCAGCAGAGGGAGAGGTGTGGGTCCCGGAGGCTCCTTCTTCCCATCTTGTCTCAATGAAAAAAAGCAGTGTCCCAAAACAATCACAACACACCCCAACAGAAACGTTGGAGCGATGGACCAGAGCAGATCTGCCAACATGTTTGTGCCGATAGTGATTTGTCTGTCGCGATGCCAACAACCTCCTGCCAGCAAGGCAGAGAGCGAGCAGCGGTCACGCCCCTGTGTCGAAGCCTGATTACAAGGTGGACTGAGCAGACAAATTTAAACTCAAGATCGGGCGGCGGGTCAGTGCTGGATCAGGTTACACGTGGTCTCATACACTCAATTCCATTTGCTCAAGTTAATACAGTTCAATTCAATTTTATTTGTGTAGCGCCAAGTTATAATGGAAGTTATCTCAGGTCACTTTCCAACAGGGAGCAGGTAGAGCTCCTCAACATTTTAGCATTCAAATTGTATAAGATTTACTTTGAGTGTTATCTCCAAAACCAATTTTCTGGATTTCTGCAGAAAAGAATTTCTGAGAACATGACGGTAACACGGGCCTCTTCGCTGCTCAGCTACTCCAGGGACTATTTTGCGAAGAGCGTACTCCATGTCCCTCTTTGTGTATTAATCTTTGTGGTATCTGTCCTGTTGGGTTTTAATCTTTCAACCAGCCGGAACAAGAAGTAAAGGCTTCTGAACTACACTAACACTGCAGTATTACATTACGCACAATAAGGTGAGGTAACAACAACAAGAATTCATTGTCCTAACATGACCTTTGCAACACTCCCGCCACACAGCTACACGCTCACTGACGGTCCTTTTAATTACAACCTCTACCGAGTCCGACTGCAATTCTGAGGTCAGTCATTTAATTTCAGGCATATTACAGCAGTGGTCTCCAACCTTTATTGTGCCACAGACAAGTTTCACGTCAGACAACATTCTTACAGACCAGCCTGGTGTAGCATATGCAGCTGGTGTGACATAGCTGGTGCTTGTTGCCATGATTACCCCGATAACGGAGCGAGGAGTGTGTGATTCTACCGCTGCAAAGTAATGAAGGGTAGGTGAGGCGTAATGAAGGGTAGGTGAGGCCTTGTGGAGTACGTTGACACATGACCCAATCTGGGTAGATACTGTATTATAGTGTAGATACTTAATACTGACACCTGCTGGATTATAAAGATCATTGCAGGCAACATGGTCAAGAGACCGCTGACTGACATTAAGTTACGACAGACACAAGTAGATAGAGTGGATGGATGGATGGATGGATAGATAGATAGATAGATAGATAGATAGATAGATAGATAGAAATTCAACTGTCCGTCAGCTCATCAGACGAAAAGAAAAATATAAACCAGCACACACTCCTCCATTCAAACTGTTAGAAACTGGAGCTAAAAGTGCATTCAAGAGATGTTGAACAATCTAACTGCTGTGGGACCAAAGGATCTTCTTTGGCCTAGTTTGTACACTTATGTTATTGTATTTTATATTGAAATCCAAGTTTAGAATATCTTGATTTTTAAAATGATCAGTGAAATAATGTGAACATCATAATATGAAAATGTAGGTGAGTGTTGGGATTATCATGATGCTTGTGGATGCTTTTTTGTTTGATTGTTTCATCAAAAACAAAGTTGTACTTTGTTTAACTTTTATCCAAAACAGTTTTTCCAAAGTAGTGTGTTAAGACGATCACACTTTTTGAATGCGAGCTCTCCCGCTTTGGAGAACACCTGCTCACACACGACAGTTGAGGCTGGAGAACAGAAAAATTCTCCAGACAGACGCAACATAAAAGTTACGCTGCACCAATTTAATTAACTTTACTTGACTAGACAAGAGTTTTGGATAATGGTGTCCCTGGTTGTCAGGAAACTTCCAAATCCAGTATTGCAGAGTACCGTCTCCCCACAGAACACTGATGGTTCATGAGTTAAGACTTGAATGGCTGTAGCCAACTTGCACACAAGGGAACGAGCACAAAACAAATACAAAGAAGTGCAGCGTAAGAGCCTCATACAGGTCAGAGTTAGTAGGTTGTGTGAAGACCACCTATTGGGGTGTTGATACAAAAACAACGGTGTCAGAGTGTTGCATCGGAGGGGACGTCAGTAGAATGTTCTGGAACCAGTCCGTGACATTCAAAGGTGATGCCATCCAGAGGACGGAACGTTCCAGGGACCCCTGGTGATGCCATGTCTCCAGCCTCCTCGATGTCACGTGTTGTTGTTGTTGACTGGACGCTGTTGTTGACTCAGTGTCCAGGCCTGCCGTCTGAGATCACTGCAAGCCTGCAAATGACCTTTTGACCCACAGTGCAAAGCAAAATATGTTATCCCGCTAGTAAAGCCAATATTTCAATTACCAGTGATCGACTACTTCCCGTGACATTTCCTATACAAACCCTCCAAATGGGCAGAATGTGACGGCTCAAAGGCCTGAAACAGCTCCCTGATCCCCTCGCTCTCAACAATACTGAGGGGTCGGCAGTCTGTGATGATAACATTAAGTACCGCCTTGCTTCGTGATGCCCTTATGGTAATAAACGTAATAGCAAAGCAAGAATACGTATTGATTATTAAGAAATTTAGCACAAGGAAGTTGTAAAAGGCCTCCCTCTGTTTATTCTGTGTGTGTGTATGACCTCGTTTTAATGCTTGGCCCTGTAATGCCTCAGTGCTTATACAGGGTAAGTCACCACTTAATTCCCCAAATATCCCATTAGCGGCCCACCCCTGTCAAAGTGGATAAAAAGGGAAATATCATTGCTGATGGTAACAGCTGCCAGCAAAGCCCTGCTCTGTCGGACTAAAAACTGTCAGAATCACTATCATACACTATCAACCTCAACTCTGATATTGGTCCCATGAAACTTCATTTCCGAAATTATTTCCTGCAGTCTATTCTTTTCATTTCTTGGCATTTCTCTTCACGCATGTTTGTGGATGTTGAAGTGTGTCTGATCGGATTTCAACATGTATCTGTTAGCAGGTCGATCTAATTTGCAAATCTATATTATCAGGATAGGTTAGATTAAACTGGTGGTGGCACAATATTTAGGTGAAATGAAATCAAAATGTGTCACTTTGGCGACTGATAAATTTATTGTTAGTGTTGTTATAGAATGAAGTGTCCCTGTGGGGTGCTCCCTGTAGGGTGCTCTAGGTCACCAATATATACTTGGCATCGGATCGATCTCGCATCTTGCAGCATCGCGCACATCAACAATTCCATATATGTTTCCTCAATACAGAGACTATTATGCGAGTGGACCTTATAAGACGTTTTTTTAACACATTTGAGGCGCTGATTTCCTCTCGTTCCGTCGCAAAAGTGGTGGTGTGTGTGTGTGTGTGTGTGTGTGCGCGCGCGCGTGCGTGTGAGAGCGAGCTCGCGCGCTCGCGCGCGCGGGTACAGTCGCTTCTCCATCAGGCCCCATGCAACGCACTATTATGACGCAAGTGGCGTATTCCACACGAGTGTGACGACATACACCCCGAGCTGCTCGGATGAAATACGCACACCGAACGCGCTTCTGTGGCAGAAGCTCATTCTCAATGCACTCGTGAGGATCGATCGAGCGAGAGTTCTCAGTCACCGAGAAAGTAAGGAACGCCCCCTGCTGCGAACAGAGGAGAACATCTCAGATAAAGGAGCAGAGCCGTGTAGAACCTATGCTTCAACTGCCATGAAGAGTCTTGTGTGTGTGTGTGTGTGTGTGTGTTTGTGTAAATGTTAACTCTTCCTCATTTATGTCTGCAGCAGCAAAGCACTGAGATTACTTCAGGTCACCTGATTCACTCCCTGTCAGCGGTCACAAGTGTTTGATAACAGTCTCCACAGCGCCACCCTCAGGTCTGCCTCCACCCTCCCACAGAACCTCCAGAGAGCTTCAGGTGTCCCTGACCTCCAGGTCGTCAAGATGGACCAGCTGGCACTGATCTTCCTCACACTCCTGGCCGCCTGTGAGCCTTGTTGGCTTTATTTGTGTAGAAGCTCCCATCTGAGTGGTTTCTGTCCTCTAACACGGTGCTTTGCTCTTCTGTATGTTGGTCACAGACTTCCATCCAGGTACAGCAGTGTATTGTAGACACATAGGTAAGTTGGTTTGTGGATACTTCCTCAGAGTCTTTTGGAGTTAAAGTGTTGGTCCAATATAACATCCTGATGTTGACACCCTGCTGGGCTGCTCTGTTCTGCAGCCTCCCTCACCCTGGCTATAAAGCCCAGCACGGAAGTGGATTGGGGCTCTGATGTGACCATGACATGCCAAGCCGTGATGAGATTGGGGAGAAAATCAAAAGTAATCTTCATTTTAATGAAGGGCACAACCACCGTGGACACCAAGATCAGTGAAACCACTGGCACCTCCAGAGTTGCTGTCTTCAGGCTGCCAAGGGTCAGATTTTCTGACATGGGGGAGTACGTGTGTAATGCACGGCATGAAGGGATGGTGCTCAGTCAGAGAAATTCCCTGTTTGTAAAAGGTACGTATGTGTGCGTTGGTGATGTTGGCAACACACTTCCATCACACTCACATGAACACGTCTCACTCTTTGTGTCACACACACATGTGGAGTTCATGGAGAGCCTTTGGTGAGGACATGCACATGCAAACAGCTGATCTATGGCTGAGTCTTTTGTAGTTAAAGTGTTGGTCCAATATAACATCCTGATGTTGACACCCTGCTGGGCTGCTCTGGTCTGCAGCCTCCCTCACCCTGACTATAGAGCCCAGCACGGAAGTGGATTGGGGCTCTGATGTGACCATGACATGCCAAGCCGCGATGAGATTGGAGGAAAAATCAAAAGTAATCTTCATTTTAAAGAAGGGCACAACCACCGTGGACACCAAGATCAGTGAAACCACTGGCACCTCCACAGTTGCTGTCTTCAGGCTGCCAGGGGTCAGATTTTCTGACATGGGGGAGTACGAGTGTAGTGCACGGCAGGAAGGGATCATGCCTAGTCAGAGGAAATCCCTGTTTTTAAAGGGTACGTATGTGTGCCTTGGTGATGTTGGCAACACACTTCCATCACACTCACATGAACACGTCTCACTCTTTGTGTCACACACACATGTGGAGTTCATGGAGAGGCTTTGGTGAGGACATGCACATGCAAACAGCTGATCTATGGCTGAGTAATCCCGGACTAATATTTAGTCTAAGATTATGGGCCCACAGATGATTCCAAAGTAGACAGCTATTTGGGGCAGGTTTTCAACAGCCATTTGTCAGAGCGTCAGCATCAATGAGGGCTGGGAACCTTGGTCAGAGTAGCTGATTGATGCTAGACTGCAACAAATGAAATAGAACTAATGATTTATGAGACGGGGACCAGGGCTGAGGGGAATCCAACAGGTCAAGGGTCAAAAAATGTCCTCACGCTCCCTGAAAATGCTCATTTTATCCTGATAAACAGCTGAGTCTGACTTTTGTTTTTATTTCCAGGCATTCCACCGACTCTCACCGTCGATAAGACGTCTTTAGTTCAGGGGGAGTCCGTACACATGAATTGCACAGCCCCTGAAAGATACAACTATACATTCCACTTTTACGGCAAGGATATAGAGGAGGTGTTTGTAACCAATGCCAACTACGCTGAGAAAGAGATGCTTTTCAAGGACTATGACAATTACAACATGACATGTTCCTACTCGTACCGTGGAAGCCCTGACTACTTCAGCAGCGTTGTACCTGTCACAGTCAGAGGTCAGTAACATTTTGAAATGTGTGCGAAGGTGATGAACCTCACCTGAAATAGTTTTTTGTGTGTTCTTTCGATATCATCTCTACAGCATATGATGTCAAACCAACGATTGAGATCTCACCTCAGCCAGTTTATGAGAGAGACCTGATGAACGTCTCCTGTGTCATAAAGGCCAGAGAGATGGACGACTCTCTGAACAGCAACATCGACAGCATCTCCCTGGACATCTTTTTCGGCAACTCTCTGACCGTCACACTGGAACTGTGGGATGATGACCAGATGCTCAAAAGTGGCATCGCCAGCTTCAAAGACAGGATGGGAGTGAGAATTACCCACAGCATGGTTGTACAACAAGGAGCAGCTCATGAGTTTGAGTGCAAAATGCATGTGGGATACCATAAAAAGAGGATCAGTGACGAGGGAAGCTTTCATGCAAATGGTACAGAGAGAAACCAAAGAATCTTAGCTTTATCTGAAACTCTTATTACCCCAATCACAGCTGTGATTTGTTTCAAACACAATTCACAAAGTCTGTATTCCTCCAAACATCAGTTCTCAGTGTGTCCCAGAAACTTCTTGTCGATAAGAACAATAGCCTGAAGTGTATATAAGTGTGAATCCTCCCGAACACAAGGCCTTAGCTGGTGTAGTGCCAATGCCTCATTACAGATACTGTTTGTTTGTGTTTATCTACAGAGTTGTTTGAGGTGCCCACATTGTCCCAGTCTCCAGCTGAAGTCTATCAAGGGGACGACATGAAGCTGACATGCCAAAGTCAAATATTGGCCCCAGACAGGCTCAGCATGGAGGAGCTGAGCTACAGTTTTGAGCCCCTGGACAGCGGACTGATCTCTGGCAACGTGCCGGGAGTGTTTTTTGGCCAGGCCCCGTCACAAGCTCACGACTACACGTGTGTGGCCCAAGCTCACGGCATTGTGAGACGCAGCCCAACCTGGACTGTCCTGCCCAAAGGTAAGACAACATGGCACCCTTAGCAGCAGCTAAAGGCCAGATAAAAGAG
>OMPJ01021758.1:8093-73785 GCA_900312935.1 Carapus acus
GGGTGGGGAGATCACCTCCCTACAAGGTCAGATTCTCACTGATAATGTGCAAAAATCTACAGACCAGGCAGGAGATTCAAAAACAGAACATCGCATGACTGAGAGGGACAATGCAAAGGGCACAGCAAATGAATGCTGTTGGATCCACATAAGAGAGTTTGGGGTGCGGAGGTGGGGTGGGAGAGAGATGACGTGGTCAGGGTGGGTGGTGTGGGGTCGTAGCGGGGCTATAATTGAATTACAGTGACCTCATGGTAGCACTATAGGTGAGGTCATGTGTTGAATTAATTCTGTCCCTGACCCTGTCATTGACAGGGGCACTGTCTCTTGGTGGATTTGGCAGCCCAAAGTGCAGCTGCGGGGACATCTTTCCGAGAGCCCTCCCCCAAAAACCTTCATTAAGACTGACAGCAGGGTAAGAGGCTGACAGGATGGTGCTGCATTTCCTTGACTCTTATTTTTGGTGCAAACATTTCATCTCACCGCCCCTGACAGAGGAGCAGTGGTTCTTTGACGTTTGTTGGAGGCCACTGAAAAAATGGAATATAAGCTAAATCCATATTGCTTGTTCTGGGATTCCTTAAGATGAGCACTACATCTCTTCGCTACCCTTGATCGAATACTAAACTCATACAGATTACATACACATAACAGTTACATTATATTATTTAATGTAAATCATGTATCTATAAACACATGAATCAATAAATCAAATAAACTGTGTACCAATGTGGCAAGTGAAATTCAGTTTAATTGAAAAATCTAAAAGAATAGTGTTGCACTTACCTCAAGGACTTACTGCCTTGATTTAAATTCCCCATTTGGCTGATTTTTAAAACCATATTTGCCACAATCACTCAAAGGATTAAATAAATCATGTAGATTTAAGTCCCAATCTAGTTCTCTGACTGTATAAATTTCATCTAATTTCAAATCCACAGCCTAAGCATCACTAGAGAAACTACCATATTGTTGGATTTACCTCTGCACTATGATATTCTCACATTGTTAATCAAGATCGGATATATCTTATTAATGCCAGAACGATAACAGTTACTGTTACTGACATGGGTAAAGCTCGGTATGATCTTAAATAATGTGTTCCTCAAGAATATACGAGTGCATTCATAGTTGATTTTCTACATGCACACCCATGTATTAGTGTGTATAGTCAGACCTCCTGAGGAGCCATGGAGGGATTTTTGTTGTGCTGTGTTGTCAATGAATACCAAAAGAAAAAAAATACATTCATTCATGTTGGGATATGGGGATGTCAAAGCAGAATATCGCCATTTAAGTCAGGACTTACTGTCTGTCACAGAGGGGGACACCATGCAGCACAGTAGAAGCAGGAACAACGTCATCCCCCTGGGCAGGAGGGGCGCTGCCAGGTGAATTTTAGGCACCATGTCCCAAGTTGGCACTGTTCCCACCTTGGTCCCCTGCTAGATACTTCCCACTCTGACAGGATCAAAGACGAACACCTGTGAGGGAAAACACACACAGAACAGCAGAGTGAGAACATCAGTACTTCCACCTACAGTAAATTTGCATACATTTAAATGTACACCTTTGGACCAGCAATCATAGAAGCGTGTGTAGGCTTGAACCAAAGCTGAGATGAGATTTGCATACTTGGAAAGTGTCTCTCTGGTTGTGATCAAAAATGCAGCTGAAAACACAAGTGAGGCAAGTTTACCAAACACCATGAAGATCAACTGCGGTGCAAATGACGCCAATAAAAAGAATATGAACAAAAGAAGAGGTCAGGGCACAGCATCTAGCCTCGTCCATCCCCTCACAGTGGGGATTAGTTAACACCAGAAGACCCCATGAGCTTTACTCCCTATAGACTCCTCGCCCCCCTAACATCCTCCATTAAGAAATTGAAACTCTGTCCACCAGATGGGCTCTAATCACAACGAGTGCCGTGATCTCACAGAATGACAACATGCTTACATACATAAACATTTAGCACACACCACACCACCCAAGGGAGCCAACAAGGGGTCAACAAAGCAGTGGCAAGTGGTCCACAAATTCACTGTAATTAGCTAAACTGAGGATGGAAATGAAAGGAAAGTTGACTCTGTGCTCCAAAGATTCAGGCAGTCTCCGACATAATTGGCACTACCACCAATGTACTTTTTCCCTGAGTTTTGATCTATTGTGGAAATGAGCAAAAATGACATAGATTTTGATTTATGACCCTCAGTTTGTTATGGCCTGCAGTTTCCATGTCTAATGTCATCTGAAACACAGGCACAGCGCATTCACATAAATTGAGCTAACTGAATTTCTGTCTTGCTCATGGCTGCCAATGATAAGTGGTCATTGGGTGGTCGCTGAGGCTGGGAATCTTGTGAGGAAAGATATGTTTTAGATAAATGTGACCTGTATTTCAAGTGATAGTAAGGAACATGAAAAACATTGAGAGATATTTGAGCTTTTATAATGGTCTTCAGCTTCACTGAAATCTCGCTGTCTGTTCAGTACTCGTCAGTGCATGGTTCTTTTGATTACCTATCAACAGCCATGAATGAAAACAGTCGTGCAAAGAGAAAGACGAGGTCAGGGTGAAATATCTTACCGCTAACTGGGTGGCCATTGAGCTCTACTCAATTCAGCTGAAGTAACTGGAGCGTCAGGGACACAATGCCTTCAGTGGCATATAGAGAAAAAACGTTCCATTCTTTTGACGCTCTAGGTGTTGCGCCCTTTACCCTTGTAACTATTCCACATGTGGCGGAACACTGAAATAACACAAAAACTAGGCATTTCTCAGTGCCCCCCAAATATAACTGAGCAGCAACCTTGGTTGAGTTGATTTTGAAGTTTTCCGTTTGATTTCCCCACTTCAGCTCACCATGGAACTCTCCATTTAACTCGTTTGGCAAAGACACAGGCAGGGATTATTGGGAAAAACGATGCAAAGGAATGCTAAGATTTTCAGATTTACAACCCGCACCTGGGTACGTTTGCTGACACATATCAATGATAACTCAGTCTTAATCACTCACAGTCACGCACAGGAATGTGCCGCAAGGTTTCCACACCTAAATGGCCCATTGTGTGTCATCAGACACCTTGCACCACAGGAATGTCCAAACCGTGAAGCCAGTCTATGAAGTCAGCCTCATTCACCATCAAGAAAATGTCAGATTTCAAACTGTGAACAAGTTAAGATGCTTCTTGGGTTTCTCCATGGAAGTGCATTGTTGAGGAATACAAAAAAAAGTGTCTGGAGGAAGCCTCTCTCTACATCGCTCCCTTCAAGCATATTAAGAAATCAGCTCATTTTAGAGAGTTTCAATCTAGAATAAAAACAAAACCACATGTATACATTGCATGCTTTTCGCACCTCGCTTAAGACATGGATTGCAACCCACACAAAACTCAACAGTTAAAAACATTTAAGGCCTCGTTGTTGTCTAAAGTTAATTCCAAGAATTAGCTTGGGTAAATGAGTACAACTCACGTCAACTTTGTTGGCTGGCAGAGCTGTTTTGACACAGATTTTAATGTGCGCCAGCATCGTGTTCATTTGTGTCTGTGTGTTGAGAGTGAGCGAGCCTGATAGAGTTGGCTACTCGCCGTGATTCCAAACCCTTGGCGGTGGAGGGATATCTTTCACAACAGATGCCAGGGAGAGGCAGATACTTTTCAACTTCAATGAAACAAATTCAGAGTGCAAGTTTCATTCTTTATTTATTCATTCATTTACTCAATTATTTAGCCCAGCAGCAAGCAAACATAGTGGTTCAACTTTTGTGACTTCAAACAACTGTGTACATCTGTGCTGAGGCAAGTCAAACCAAATGTGGAAATGGCGTACTTTTTATATTTTCAGTGCAAGACAGACAGAGAATAACATTATTTCAGTCCGAAGTCAAGCATCATCTACCTCTCTCAAAACAAGTCCAAACTTCCTTCTGAAAGCTCTGTTTCCTCTACTAATGAACGCCACTGTGGTGAGTGATCAAATTTCATTAATGTCTTAAATATACTCAGTGAATATCCTACTCAAAAGAACACCCATACAGCAAGGTTACACACAGCATGTATGTACCATATATGAGACAAATATCAGTCAGTTCAAAAGAAAAGCTTCCAGGAAAGCACATGTTGTCAATATAATATAATATATAATATAATATAATGTCAAGGTTCTAAAGTGTCAATATGGTCCTAAGACTTCAGTACTACGCACTTGCTGAGATCTAGGTCAGGGCTGTGGATTATGCCGTAGAAATGAAAGAGCATGTACATTTTCATGATGCTCACCCTTGACCTCAACACATCAAAAGCTGCAAGTGAGTTTTCAAGATGTTATTTAAATGATAAATAAGAATAATAATAATAACAGACATGCCAGAGAATGACACCTTAGATGACACAATGAGACAGCTGACACAAAATGTTCACATCTCTATGTCACTGGATGGGAAGATTAGCTACAAAAAAGTAACTATCCCTCCTGTTGGCTTCTAAAGTGAGTGCTCTTTGTGCTACGTCCCCTGTGTATGTGTGTTTGTTTATACATGTGTGTGGCAAAGGAGGGGCCACCAATACACAAATGGTAGTCTGTAGACTCACAATGTGACACACCGCTGTGAGACTCAAGCTGGGTAAACACCACCATTAGACAAAGTACAGGTAGCATCTCCATAGGTTCAATCCCTCCTACTCATGTTCCATCTCTGTCTGTGTTTAGCAGGTCACCCTGAGAGCATGGGGGTGGGACGGCTGAGATATACAGCGATGAGAACACATGGCTAATGGTGTCTGTATCTGTAGAAGTGCAAAATCCACACCATGGCTGGTTGTGATACCACAGCTAGCAACATCTCTGAAAGCATGGCCACCAGCTGAATTACAACAGCTGTGTTTTGACTGCTAGTTTGTTTCCAGAGGCCACACTAAAACCTGAGCAAGGTTTTTGCTGTCTCCATCGAAATAGCTGCTCCTCAGTGAGCCCCATGAGTAAAATAAATGTTAAAAGTTATAAAATTAGGTTTCCTCCACGCCCAAACAAAGAGCCTTTCCATATCAGAGACTCGATGGTGCATCTTCTTTCACAAGGCTGTGACAAGGTTCTGCACTGAAATGCAGCAAACGAAGGGTAATGTCCTGTGACCTACAGGGGTTTACAGCTTTCATGTTTACAAGGCAAATCCGCAGAGTTAATTGTTAACACTTAACTGCTGAGCATGAAGACAGAGAGGCGCCCTGAACAAATGAGTGCACTTGCATAGGTTAAGCAACAAGAGAAAGTGTTGTATGGTGATTCGGTTCTTCTAAAATGGAAGTGCTCATGTAATGAATCAATGAAATGTAAAGTGTTTGCCCTTGGGGAGGACTTGGAGAAATCCATCAGGTAAGCTAATTAGACTTTTCCATAATTAGGTGTAATACTATACATTAAATTCATTCAGACATTAACAGCAAATGAGTGAGTGTCCATGATGATTTGTAATCATCATAGCTGGGCCTCTGGGATGTAAGGGGATTCAGTTGGGCCCAAGATCATATCCTAAAAGGATCCAACATGCTCTTTGTGAAAATGCAGCAACCACTGCACCACAGAGTTGCCCATATCAGACTTCGACTGGCATTTAGTCTCGCCATGTGAACATTTAGCCAAACTCCAACAGCGCCATAAATTGCAGTTGAAGTGAGGATTTACGGTCACCTCTGGGAGGTGTAGGGGAGCAACCAATCTTTCCAGCAGCAAATCAATCGAGGATTGAAAGGTGATATGTACTGCACAGAATAAAGGAGACATAGAGTGCACCCGCCATTTCAATTTATTAGACAGTAATTATTGGCACAAGCAAGTTGCAGAGTGCAGAAAAATGGCATGTACAACCACGTGTTGGGCAAGGTGCTGGAATAAATCAACCGTTTCATTCTATACGTCCAACCGTCAAATAAAAACACTACAAAGGAAACACAGAATGTAAATGATCATGCAAACATAGCAAAATTGGACAGAAATAGCTACAGAAATATCTGATAAGGTCAGCTGTATCTATGCCAAAAAATAATGACATAGCAAGTCAAGAAAATTCAGGCTGCTGACAGCCTTTAACCTCCATCAAGTTTGGCAAAGTTCGGAGACCTTTTTGTTTGTTTGTTTTTTCGGACTTCAAATGGCTCTAGAACCAAAACTACCGGTAAATGTGAAATTCAAATTCTGAGCTGCACTTGCACTTACATACATCTGAAGAAAATTCAAATCGTCAAGAAAAAGATGAGCCAGGACGTCAGCACTTGAGTGTCTTTTTGTGGACAGATGGCACCATAAATGACTGGGAATAACAGAAGGCAGGGGCCCCCCACCACATCCCCCTTTTGCTTCACAGTCCATACAGAGAGCCTCAAACACTGGAATCCAGCACCCCCTGGGTGGGGTGCATCTTTTGGTTTGCAGAGGATAAACAGAGTGAAGGCATGTCACCAGGACTGACAAATGAAGAACTCCACAGAAACACAAAGTAAGAGTGAAAATATGACAGAGGTATTGTGGAATGTGGCAGGATAAAGAACAGGGGTATATCTGATGCTAAACACAGCCAACAGATGCATGCCAAGTCCCTTTACTTTCAACTTTTGTGTTTTTTACCTTTTACCTCCAAAGGTGGCTGTGGAGTGGAGGTGAGAATATCAAGTCAAAAGCAGTGTGGCCAAAGTGTAGGATAGGGTGTCTGAGGGCTTCGTACCATTCAGCAGGTGTCTTCACTGTTCTAAATCAATTACCTCTGGGCAGCCAATGCTTAGGATAGGGTGGGCATTGTAAATCAGCTTGGTGTCAGGCTGGATTAGTGACTATAACGGGCTGCAAGTGAAGGTCTTTGGCCAGCGGGGTCCCTGCAGGAGCTTACATGAGCACCATTTGTGGCACTGGTAAAAATAGCATCTTTGCCAAATATTTCACTCAAAGCAGCATTTCTTTATTTTCGCATTTCAAAAGACATTTCCCACTCAACCTGACACAGTTTATTGGATAAGTACTAGATTCAGCTGTTTTTGAATGCAACTTGACATCATTGTCATGCAAATCTATGCCATGACAATGCTTGCATCAGCAGGTTAAAGTCAGTTTCATTTTGCAATTACTTCATACAAAGGTGACAATACCCACAATGGCTTACCTGTCTGCGGTATACAGGGGTTGAGACCAAATTTGTCAGTTATGCTGCAAAAACTGGATGAAACTGCATGTTGACATAATGGTTTTACTACAGTATTTTACCACTCACCAGCACATCTACAAGCAAACATACTGTACAACGAGCCCAGTGTTGACAAAGGGAAGGGTTAGACTACCTCAAGGCGAGCTGAGAAACACGCACTCTGTAGAATCAAGCATTTGTGTAGAAATACAGAGGCATTGTTTCCAACGACCGATAGTGTTCAGAGAGAAGCATAGGGCTCTGTTTAGATAGGAGGACTCCTGATGAGAAATGTGTTTTGAGGAATTTAAAAGAAAAACATACACAGTGCTACTTTGAGACCCCAAACACTGAATGAGACTCTCTGTCTACCTGAAACAGTTGGGAGAGAGCAAGCTGAACACAGGATGGCTGCCGTTCCAAATGAGTTGGGGAGGAGACAATCCCCAAAGCCCTAATCTTGCTCCTTGCCTGCCTGCTACGCGAGAAGGCGATTCTCTCAGGCCCAGTCTAACTATCGAAAAGAGGCAGATTCTAATAAGCTTATATGTCTGTCAGTCTGTGTTTCTCTACGGCTCGCTTCTCCCTTTCTGGCCACGTCTGTTTCTCCCTCTTTCTGTCTGGGCTATGAGTCAGTCTGTTGGAGCAGATGGACTCATATATCCACATCACTCTCTGGAGGATGTAGAATTTGAAATGTAAAAGAGCTGATTGCAAAATAGGCAGGGCAAAAAAGGGCCAGAGATTGTATGTGGACTTTCAGCTCAATTATTTGAACTCAGCCCGTGTTCAGCAACCACAGAGAGGATGCACGTACCATTGACTATGCCATGGGGCAATGCTCTAAAAACATGTCCCCTCCACAGTCCACAAACCTGATATAAAACCACAATAAAATTTCCTCAGTTACAGTTTCAGATCTGACCTCACTGTGTAATGAGGGATCACAATGATGAAAGGTGTTACAAGTGACAGGCAGACATAACAGGAGCCGGCTGCTTGTGTTTAAATTATCACCCTTGGCTTGAGGCCATCCCTTACCAAGTTACCTCAACCTTTAAGTTACACGCACAGCTGCCGGCCATAATACTTCACCTCAGGCTACCTCTCAGGTGATGAGAAAATATCTGGCCACTGGATCAAACGTCCAGGGAGAAGATTCGGCGTCACCATTCATCTCTTGGTGGCAGACTGACAGACAGTAGCAGTGACGAACAACAGGCGGACAGGGCAGCAGACAGAGCAATCGATTGCCAGCTGACTAGTAGCGTCCATTACGCTGACAGGCCAGAGTCACATCACGACAATGTGCATTCAGCCAACATCCTCATTACTTTCTATGAATCTTTCACTGGGACCAATCTCTCTCCTTCACTCCGCGCCTTCTCCAGCTCCAGCGTGTAGATATAGAGGACTGAATTTCACCCTGTCAATCTCACAGGAGCATTTTTAAAGAAGGAAGCTGTGATGCTGTACTTAGAAATGGTAGAACAGAGAGCAAAGGCAGCTGGGAATAATACACTGTTCTGGAGAGTAATGTAAGATTTATGTCTTTGCAAGCTGGCTATTTAAAAAAAAATATTCATTTGTATGAGATTATAAATATTGCATAATTTACATGCTCATAGAAAATTCCCACCATCCACCTTGATCTCAAGCAAGTTATCTTGCCTAGCCCCAATGTCCCCACACCAACCCCCGAGTTATTCCGATTTCCTTACTCCTCAAAAGACTTATTTATACTCTCTGCTGCCCCACCTGCTCCCTCACGCGGAAGCTTCAGATAGGATTTACCTGCAGTTGAGACAGCCTCCAGACTATCAATTACCGCTGCCTGTTCTGTGGCTTGGCTAACAAGACACAACCAACACACACGTGCACACAGATGTAGAGAGTGAGTAAGAGAGAGGAAAAGGTGAATGAAGGAGAGACCCACAGACCAAGAGACACAGAGACAGACACAGAGACAGAGCGGGTGTCCAACTGAGTAAATCCTAGCATGGCTGCGTGTAAGTCAATTCAACTGATGAACTGAAATTGTGGATTATGTTCACCATTATAACAATTACCCTGTAGCAGAAAATGTTTGCAATTGGCTGTTGAGAACATTTCTTTTTAGCTTAATTGCCAAAGACATACTACGTGTCTTCTTAATTCCTTTGTGGATATCATGTACTGTTCCGTGAAGAGGCACAACGGACAACAGGGCGACAGGACGACAGGGTTTCAATCACGGAGTCATTAAAAGGAGTTAGGTTTGGGGCAGTGAGCAACCCAATAGGATGTGCCACAGAGACACAGGCAATTACAGTAAGTCCTTATAAACATCAACCTCTGTACAGCCAAGTGCGAGTCAATGAAGTTACATCTGGGGAGGTGAATTCGCTGAGCCATGAAGCAGTGCTCTGATAGCGACGAAAAAATCCTTCAGGGAAACATTTCTTGAATGTACATCAACAAGCACTACTGTTTAGAAACCCTCTTCCCATAAGATATGATATGCAGCATACCGCTCATAACCTAAAAAAAGGTACTGCTTTCATGAAATACTTAAAAAGAATGTGTGTATGAATGTATCACAAACAATTTTCTGATAAAGTTTAAACTGATTGTCCGGCCAGTAAGTTCTCATCTTAATGTAAGCGGGCATCTTACAGGCATGAGATGTCAAAAGTGCTTTCCAATCGAGAGCTAACTGGTTATCCCCTCATGCCCCCCTCCCTCAACGAGTTTTCTTGTCT
This sequence comes from Carapus acus, assembly GCA_900312935.1. Lineage (NCBI taxonomy): Eukaryota > Metazoa > Chordata > Actinopteri > Ophidiiformes > Carapidae > Carapus > Carapus acus. Next base: position 18,010 of record OMPJ01021758.1, read on the forward strand.
TGAATATCTGCCAAGGAGGCCAGGTCTCCCATGTTTACTAATGTAGAATCAACCCCTTTATCAAGGAAAGAGATTTGTAGGGAACAGGCAGGGGATTATCCATCAAATTACCAGGCAGACAGCATCCCTGCTCCACGTTTCTGAAGCGGTAATCTCTGGGGCTGAGGGGGGCGATCCAGATAAAGGTTTGGGATTGGAGCTCTGGCACTCTGAACTTCAAACTGTGAATACTTAAAACGTTTAAGTGTGTAGCTGTTTTTGCAGAGCGGCCCAGTTCCCCCCTCCTGTTAAGCCTTGATAATACAGTCCATTAAGCATTTGCTTGATGCATTGTATTCTGATCAGTGGTCTGAGTAGACCACTGTATGCACTTTGTATCCTGCGACGTCATTGTATAGCTCACAACACGAGACACGAGCACAGGAAGCCATGCACAGCGCTGTAGCCATGTAAAACTGGCAGATTTAGATTGCACTGGCTTTTCACGTCATTGTTAACATACTGCCCTTTCTTAAGCAAGCTGTGCTCTCCTCAGAGAACACCTCCTGGACACAGGAATGCTCATCTGTAGCACAACTTCCAATATCCTACCAGGGGCACAGATGGGCCGACAGCCTTGGTGAAGCCAGGCCATAAAAAAGAAAGACTCTTAGATGACACCAAATGAAAATCCAACCATCTTCCCAGACCAGGCCATGGAGCTCAGATAGTGAATTGAAGAAGAGTCATTGCTTGTATTTTAGGACGAACGCGCGAGGAAAAGCCAGATATTCAACTGATGTCTGAATCATCATGTCGTATAATGTATGTTTATGTGTGAATGTCTCATATTCTCTCTGTTGTGATTGTTGTGACTTTATTGATTGTGAGGCACACACTGCTTGTAAGACTGTCTAAGATCATGTGATTATGTTTTGATGAAGAAACAAAGATTAGAGACAGCAAATACTCTCATTTCTTATCAACACAGAAATCAAGCAGAGATGAATCGGAGGGACAAGGTTGTTGCTGTGAAAGAGGAAATTTTTCATGTCAAAGTATTTATGTGACATATCATCAGTGAAATTAATAAACTGAAGAATCAGTGGAATTAGTCAACGACCTGACTCTCCTACACCTTACTGCATGATGGGATTTACATTTCCCTGCCCAAGATGGGCATAAACTGCCTGCCAAGCAACAGTATATGTCAACCGACCTGCATCACTGCACATTTCGCCTATACAAGTGGCAAGCCCCACACCAGACTACCAGTGCGTACAGTCTACAAAAAATGCATCTGGCCCCGAAAATGGGAGGCCGTTTCAATCAATGCAGAGGCGTAATGGGATGATATGGAATTGGAATGAGTTTTGTGCAGAGAGGGAAACCTCCTCACTGACAAAGCGGATTTGTGCTCCAATTGAAAAGCCTGTGGCTCTGCTGCTCAAAGCCAGGCTTTTAATGTACGGTAGAGGGCTATGAAGCCAAAAACTGACATCTGATTGGACACTATCACTGGCTTAAAAAGTGAATAGTCATCACAAGATCAACAGTTACTGGATTTTGATAGGGAGAACAGTACAGAATACAAAGAGGGCAGAGTAGTGAGATGTACTGAGACATACTTGTACTTGTATCCAGGTCAGTCCTCAACAGCACACTAATGGGGTAACAAATTACAATCTCCACATTCTAAAACAGTGGATGTGATTGAAAATGATGGTGTCAAATCATGGAAAACGATTGTTCAATTACGGTTTAAGTCTTGACAGCATCATTTTTGTGTTGATGTGAATTGTTTTCAGCTGCTTGTCTACAGTGACCATCACAATGGATGACAGATGGTGTGCTAGACAGAATCAACATTCTGAACAATACGTGACCATCAGCGTAGTTGCAACGTGACACCTGCAATGGACCTTAAATGACACGCACTGGATTTAACCTGTATCTGTGTAGCCGTCAAAGAACTGCTCCAATGTTATCTCTATCAAATTAATAGACAAGGTCATACCAAATGCAAATTCTTCTGCCACTTGAGTCTGGCACCCGTCCATAAACCACTTTACCTCACTAGAAGTGCAGCAAAAACTTTGAACTTCCACGACTGATAGTAGTTGGCAGTGTTTCGTGCGCAGAAATGCTAGCTATGCAAAAATAGCTCTAAAGCAACTGCCCTCTCAAACATTGATCTATGATTGTAAGCAACCTCTTTTGAGTCCCAACTGGGAAATGAGCAATTGAGCAAATCTATCATGCGTTAACAGGCCGTTACACGTCATCCAACTCACTGATGATGAAAAATCAAGCTCAATGGGAAAATCCATACCATTAACCTGTAATTACATGTGAGGAATACAGCAGGGAGTGATTGAGAGATTGAATACACAGCAGCGACTCACTTTTTCGAGAGCCGGACAAGGCCAATAGATAGCTCATAGAATCAAAACAATCACACATCCTTATTTGTTCAGGTCACGTTGATCACTTCATCATGTGTATCTATAAAATGAGTAACTATAAAAACTAGGCTGTGTCAGGCAGCACTTTCAAAGTGAACGTGAGAAAAAGGAGGATGGTTGGACAAATTACCTTGGCTGATGTTATTTATTATCAGTACTGGTGTCTTTAAACTGTTACCCCTCCAGGCCTTCATTCGATCAGCCAAGGATAGAACTCTTAGATATGCCAAGAAGACCTGAACTCGTTAATTATTACCACAGAACTAAAGAAAACTGTTTATTTCTGTCCAGCAACGAATATAATGTGTTCCCTGCAACATCAGGAGCACTAATGGGGACATTCTGCCTTTTAAAACATCAGACAAAGCAATTTTGACAAGTTGTCGACAGCACAGGCTTTGAAGACCCGAGACAAGTTTGATGGGAAAGTTGAAAAATGATATTTATTCTCCACTGACTCAACTTTTTGTCCCCTTGACAAACCTGTTGCGCAACCCTTGCTGTATGTTTGTGCCCCTCAACAAGGTCTATTTAGACAAACTGAGTTGCAAAACAAAGACTCTTTAGATATTTTTGTAGACAACATTGTTGAAGACAACTTCAGAAAGTTTTAATACATACTTTCCCCAATACAACTGACGCTTCAGTCAAGTTTTCATTGTCCAACCTTTCAATATACAACTTTTCAGTATTTGTTGAAATCGAGGACGTTCCAATGACGAGTGATCTCAAAGACTTAGCGCGACTACTTCTAGTTTGAACCAAGAAGCCAAAGAGTTAGCGTGTACAATACCCATGGAAATAGCGATAACTGGAGAAACAGGTTGTTTGGCCCCAGTGTTGGCCTAATGCAGCTGAACGGCAGGGTGCCTCACCTAAGCAGCGGTAGCTAGGGGACATTCTATGGCCCTTCTATTCAAAGTTCTTTGAATACGTAGGGGGGGGCTCGGACCAGACAGGGCAATTTGCCAGGGAGCCAGCCAATAGAGCTAAGCCAAGACGAGGTTAAACTATTGTTTTGGCTTAACAGGCAAGAGTGAGCAAGGACAAAAGAGAAGGGGACAAAGGAGTAGTAAGAAAAATACCTGACCACTGATGAGTAACATATCAACTTATCTTGTTACTTGTAAGATAACACACACGTTGAGAGCGCGAATGAGGTCCAGACAAAAAGCAAAACTTAGAGGAAACTCAACATAATGCACCTGTGCTTACATTGTTGTGAGATTTCTTTTATTTATTTATCTATTTATTTTTCTAATTCAGGCAAAGTCACATCGTTTTGGGGTAGATTGCACACTTACCCATGTATGTTAATTTGATCCGCACAAAAATAAGCACTCTTTATTCCTTCTCCCCCATCAGGTTCTTAATCCAAAAATGGTATTAGAATCCTTGAATGGACAACCCAACAGATCTCACAAAAAGTTTAAATGAAGAGGCAGAATCCTGTTCTAACTCACTGATTCCATGAATGATATTTAGTTAAAGTAGAGGAACCGTCCGTTGGCTCTGCGGCAGATATGTTCCCAGCTGTGGCTATAACTCAGTGAGGCTTACGGAGCGATCTGTGCAAGTCTGAGCCTTCTCATACACTGAAGGGGTGTAAGGGGACTGCCTGGGAGAAGCCAACCCACAGAGTGATGTCACTGGTGTCAGGTTTCATTGCAGAGCTCAGACAGACTTCGCTGCCTTACCTTCCTGAACTTTGGCCAATCGGAGATATCGCTGAAGTTCACCTGCGTGCTAGGGAATTATTTGAGGAATGAACGCACATGATGTTATGTCGTCTTGTGGTGAGAAATTTTATCTTATCTACTGTGTAGCTTCAAGGGAGGGAATTTAAATACGTACTACTAAAAATGATAAAGCGTTAATTAGCAAAAAATGTTTTGTTGACATTGAGGATGACTGATTGCTGTTGTATATAAAAGACATAAATGTGACTTCTGCATCTACTGTAACTTGTTTTTGTTATTCCCAACACACCAGAGATTAAATAGAAACCTGGGGACTGCATCAAAGCTAACAGCAAATAAAATGTTCAAATGTTAAAACAAATCCTTCTCGATTATCTATCCTTCAATAACAACAAATAAACAGCAACATACCAGAAACCTGATTCTTCACTAAGCATGGCACAATGTGCACTCAACTCAACCAGCGAGTGCACTGACTCTTGCTCCCTCCGGTCAAACTCTGCTGGCCATGGAGCTAATCATCCACAACAGATGTTCAGAAATGTTCGGTCGGATTTATGACAGAGCTCAGAGGAACAGCCAAGTCAGCTTCTGGTGCTGTTTTTTTCACTCTTTTCTGTCCTACAAGGACGAGGCATTGCACAGCAAGGATGTCAGCAGTAAGACTATTTTAACCAAAAATTCCCTTACTTGCTATGTTTTCCCATCCGCAACGAGGGTGGCCTGACTCATCATAGCTGCTGCGAGTACTTGGAGATCATTTTATTCATTTATCCCAAAAATAATGTGGGGACTGTAAGATGAATAACATCGCAATCTACTTCCACATATTAATATTCTTATATCAAGGCTTCGTTAACACTGCATGCCATGACCACAGCCAAGAGAGAATATGTTGTTGTGGCAAATAATAATACAAGGGTGCCACTTCAATCACAAAATGTAGTATAAATTCATGAAAGGTGGTCCTGTCAGCAGCAATCAATAATGTATTCGATTAACAGACAACTCTGATTACACTGCAATATTTGACCTCATAAATAGTGATTAAAAAAAATCACTATTAGTCAGTATGAGGTTCTGAAGAACAGTTAAGGGAGACCAGGGGAGGCGAGATGTTGAACGCTCTTGAAGGAAAAATTCCCACCCACCTCTCGAATCCTAACCGAGAATGACACCCCCTGACCAACAATCCTGAGGGAAGGATAGGATGTTTTGTTGCATTTTTGAATGTTAAGGGTTGATTGTAGACGCGGCCCAAAATATTTTTTAACTGCTGAAATCTGTGTTACATCTGCAATGGAATTAGAACGTTAAGGGCATAATGATTACAGACATCTCCTCAACCATCCTGGGCTGGTTGGTGGCTGTGTTTAAGCTAGTATGCCTGAATTGTCATACGGAGCAAATCACCACACAAATCAGACAGTTGTTCAAAGCAGAGGTAAAGATTACCGTATGTTTTCCTCAATGACAAAGTGTACTGGAGATTAGTTGTAAGCTCCAGTCACGCACTGATTTGTATCAAGGATGTGCCACACTACACATTTCACGTTTTGCAGAATGTCTAATTTTTTCAACAAGGTAGCCCTCCAACCACATTTGGGCTCTATCAATAGTAAGCCACAATGCAAGATGAAAAAAGGCTCTCTCAGGGTGCAGTTTTGTATTCCTCTTTCGCCAAACCTGCACCACAAGAGCTTGAATAAAGACGAACTGCCCCCTACCAGGACTGAGAATTTGTAACATTGTGACAACCATCCATTCACTCCCCCCACTTCATTAGACTCAATAGGTTGACGGCCACTTCAATGTGAAGGAGCTGATCTCACTGTGACTTAAGACAGCCTCCAAACAATACCATGTTAAAATATTCCACAGAATGAGAATGCTTGAGTCTGAGCGATTAACTTGTTTTTACTGCATGCCTTAATGCCTCACGCAATGTGTTGCGCAATGCCTTTGGGGTTAATACATCATTTCAAAAAACTCCATGGTTTAAAATGTGTGGTGAGGAACACCTGGATAACACCAGACTGCTTGGCTCCTTGGCTGAGGATGCAGTCGCAGTCTGATGGGCTGGTGGACGAGATTAATCACGTACTAGGCGCTTTACACATTTTCAATATACCCGTCTGCACTATTCAACGTCTGCCAAAATATTTTAACAAACTTTAAGATAAGAGTGCATTTCTTGCTCTCAGTGACACAAATTCAGACTGATTGATTGGTGAGTGACGGCTGAGTTGTGTATCACTTACGACATTACACAGGCATGATCACTATAGTCAACATTTCAAATTGTTGCTCTTAAATTGTCAAAAACCCACCTGAATACGACCCATTTCCCACCAGGAAATAAATAAAAACACTGCTGAGTCTTATCTTAAAATGGTACGAAGATAGATGTGCTTTATCACAGCAGATAGAAGGGTTACTGATAAATACAATTCTGGCTGCTGGCCAAAGAGAAATGCTGACCCACGTCATAAACAGTGAGGTGCGAAACTTGGTGTGCGGCTGCTGATAGGCCACAGCACTGTGTCATCATGTCCATGAGCACAGCTGGGCAGCACCTGTCAGCCTGGATTCACAAGTCTCTGTCCCACTTTGCTCAGGCTCCTGGACTATTGTCATACTATCACTGCTGGATAATAGCTACAGAATTTACTACTAACTTATGTGTATAATTGTGTGTTGGCGTGCTTGTTGGCACACACGGATGGATCCATATTGGTCGCAGCTCAGATTTGTTATTATTCAGGGTGTGTTATGCAAATCTCAATGTTTGGAGTTTCGGTGTATTTTTCTTATGAGTGAACTTTTCATGAATGCATGAAAAAGATTGAACAAGCATTTGACCAAGGTCAATGTTTCATAAAATGATAATAATAATGAGGTCAATAACAGCATGGACGAAACACCATGCAAGACATGCAACATCTATAAGTTAATATGACCTCATACAGTTGTGAATCTATCATTTAAAACATCACATACATTCTACTGCATGACTCAAAGTATGCTCTGTCTCACTGACAGCCTCACATTATGCAGCTGTAAACAGATTTATTCAGCCATGTCAATTCTATTGTTGGTGTAAGCTTACTTTAAATGCATTTTCCAAGTTGACTCGCCACACACTCCAATTACACAAAGCATTGTATAGCGAATCTTCGTAGCACAGCAGAGCCCTACTAAACGGCACCATTAATATGTAATGTCTGTTCTTAAATTGCAGTGCAAACAAGTAATCACAATGAAGTGTGTGCAAACTGAGTAAATTTGTTGAGTTATGTCAGCGCAAAACAAAACAAAATTCAGACGGAATGTCAGATGTGGTCATACTTTCTATGCCCTATTTCCTCTAAGCACCCCAAACTAGTAAGGGCACGTTTCTGGCCGTAAGATTTTCCCCCAGTGGTTTACATCCAAATGGCAGATCCGAGGTGGGGAAGGTGATGGCACACAGCAACCACAGGAGAGGAAAAGACAAGGACAGTGTGAAACATAAAAACTCAGATAAGATTGAATTCATTGTGTTGACCTTCAGGTTGTGTTTGTATACATGCCATTGAAGATATTCATCTTTGTCTACATGTGTGCCTGCATGTGTGGATATTAAAACATGCAGGTGGGTGAATGTGTGTGTAAGTGTTTGTTGGTGAGTTCCCAACTAAACCAGGCTGAGGGAAAAAGGACAAAAAAAAGGCAGGAGGGACTGAATGGGAGAGGGACCCTGTTTTCCTGCATCTCATTCAAAATGAAAACACAAGGAGTGCTCTCCTTTGAACTCCATGGCGTGCAAGTGGTGGGACGCGCTCTCTTAGGAGAAAAGCAGTGCATGCGGCCGAATGCATCAGACAAATCATTTTTATCTGGGACCCCGACGGGTATTGACAAACCAGGGATGCATTTAGATAGCCCAATTAAAATGGGGAAATGAAAAGACATTGAGCACTTTGCAGCACTGTGCCCACTCTCTACCCTCTAGACCCCTCTAGCTCCCTGAAGCTCTCCAGAGAGAGGCGTCCTTGCAGGCGGCCCACAGTGAGAGGGAAAGAGCGCTGGAAATGAAAGCATAAAATGACTGACTGAGAGAAGTAGCTTTGAGGTGAAATATGCAGTGCATAAATTGAGAGCTATGTGACATCAGTGAGTCTTGGGCAAATTGAGTGACAGCAACAACCCTTTTGTTTTACTCAGTTTTGTGTGGATGTTAAGTTGCTGTACTGCCACATCCCCGTTAAGATGCCCTCGTCCTTGCCCCAACAGGGGAGGTGAAGTGGAGGACTCACACAAAGAACAGGCAAGAAAAGATTCAAGGCAACTCCAGGAAACTTCAAAGGTTGAGCCGACAATCAATGATATGGATGTTGCCTCCATCTATCCATGGTGTGACCTTCAGTGTTGACCACTCACTTCTCCCAAGCCACCATGGTTTACTTCACTTCTTCCATTACCTCAAAATGTCTACCTCTGCTGTAATTTTCAGACCACCATCTATCCTCTTAATCAATAATTAGGCAGTGATCATGGTAGAGTGTGTTGTTTTTTGGGTGAGGAGTTAACCTCCACCCACTGAACAACGACGAAAACGGGCATTCTCCCATTCCACACCTTTCGCCATGTGGTTGTTAATAGAACATGTCAGAACACCATACCCTGTATTTTGAGACGGGGGTGCGTTGCTAACACAGAGGGTGAAAATGAAGGACATGTGAAAAAAGAACGATGTTATTTTCCCAGCTACTCAGCAGTGTTATGTTACACGGGCGCCTCACAACATAGCTGCAGGGAGAGCATTGAATTCTGATTTGGGTGACAACTGTCACATGAGGCGGTGATGTGTCGATACCCAATTTCTATCATAACACTAGTTTGAGATACAAGGCACTTCTCTGTAATTGAGAAGTGAGCTGGCACAAAAAGCCTCTACAGCTGACACTGGCTGAATAGGTAAAACATGCTCTATGCATCTATGAATTTAGGAAGACGGGTGCAAAGAAAAAAGAAATAAAACGGGCAAAACAGCCACAATGTCAATGAAGAATGAGAGAAGTCAAGGTAGAACCAACCTGGATTCTTCCAGCAAAGTAAATACAAACAACATAAAGCTCAGCAGCCCAAATTGTATCCGTGAAGGAACTGCTGCTATGTTCCCACGAAAATCCCAACGGAGATGAATCTGAACACCAGAGGAGGCTGTCTCTCACAAGACAGCTGTCCAGATGCCTCCACTCCGCAAAACTCAGTTTCACAGACAGGATAAAGGGAAAGCATTTACAAAGATTAGGTGTCTGGTGTGTGAGGTTACATGACAACATCAGCTGTTTAACAAATACAGTGTGAGAACCTCATAACAAATGACTGTTCATTTGAATGAAATCTGTTTATCGCATGAGATTAGGGTGACGTTCACCACCACCAGAGGATTAGATGGCTCATATTTTATAAAAGCAAAGCAAAATAAAAACTAAAACATTCCCATTCTGAAGCCACGATGCATCAACAAACTGCCAATCCTGTGATGTCACATTACAGTATATGATCCTTGACTAAGTGGTACATTGTTAGAGACTTTTAAAGGACTACATTCTAAATTAATTTGTGACACGCACATGACCAACAGTAAATGTTATTCCAGTTTTGTAGAATACTAGTTTTGTAGAATACGGTAATACTACCGTAAATCCCATGATAAAACAGACCAATGACAGGAACATAACCACCTTTCTGACCACGTTCTACAATCTCTGTGTGAACAAAGCTATGGTGTGTTGTCTCTAATGTACCACAGTGTAATCCTGTAGCATTCGATTACTTTCCCATTGGCAGGCAGAAGGCACAACCAGGACAGAAAGGAACATACCACAGAACAAAATGTCAGCTGTGTTGTTAAAAGTGCTAATATGAACATCTCTCTCTCCTTTGGGAAAGGCCCTTTCAGCCTGTCTGGAGTTAAAAAATGGTTCTGCTTCCTTTCAAGAGCCATTTTACAGAGTTGTGAGACAAACTGCAAAGTATGAGCAAGCCTGTCCACAAATAAATGCCCAATAACAAATTAAAAGTGGTGCAAACACAAGCAAGATCAATACTAATGTAGGATACAGCTTCTGCTCCCCCAATACAATGGCAGCAAAAGTCAGAATAGGCAGGTAATGATGAGCTTAGTTGGAAGCTAAGCTCATAAAAATGCTGTGATTTCATCCCCAGACACATGCAAACGTCCACTTTTCACAGAGGGAGAGTCTGCAAATCCATCACTCGTACCATTTTGCAAGTGCAGAGTCAGTCATTTCAACAACTGTTCTGCAACACCCTACGACGAGGCATTAGCCAGATGGGATGGAAATGAGCAAAAAGGAAAATTGGACATCATTCAGCAACATCTTCTCACTCTTAAGAAAATATTTTGTTTCAAAAAGGTATACTGTACTTCAAAAATGATTCCAAATCACCCATGCAGAAAACTTGTACATTATTTTCGCCATCAAACCTGACAATTAGTTGTGTGTCATCCAAATTTTGGAAAAAATCTCTTTTGGAATTACTGTATGGAGCACATGACATGCATATCATAACAAAAAATGACTGCTTCAGTAGCTTGACGGCAACCCTTTCTTTTCTCTTCATTAACTATTCAGTAGGCAGTAACAAATGGACCTAAACCCACTGATTAATCCAGCTCAAAATAATTAAAAAGATCAAATATTCAACATGGTGTTTCTTATTATAGAAAGAATACCTCATAAATTCATAGAGAAGAAGTGAGTGGATTAATCTGACTGGTAATGGTGAAGAGGGCGAGGAATTTCCCATTATCCCCGATTCAACTTATTTATAGCCTTTTCAAATTTACAGCTTTAGTTACACATCTGTATTTGCCAAGGCAAATACAGAGCTAATTTTAGTTCAAGACATTGGTATTTGCTATTCCATTGGACAGCATTTTTTGGTCAAAGGAACCATAGGAATCATGACAAAAGAAAGCTTTTGAGCCTTCTTCTGGAAAAATACAATATTTCAAAAAGCCCAGAGCACAAATTGTTATTTTTACCTCTTAATGTTTAGCAAAAGCCGCAGTGCTCCACAGGGGGGAGGGGAAGATAGTGAGGACAGCACTGAAATACTGTATCTCCAACACCTTTGATTATACCTCAGGAATACCTGCGCTTTATAAAATAGCCTCATGCTACGACCTACAGACCTCACCAAACAGTCACTTTTGCTTATTCTTGCTTACCATGCTCTCAAGGGTAGCATGTGGTCAATCTCAGGCAGGTGTGGGTCACAGGAGGTGAAATGTCAAGCACGAGGAAAATGACAAAAAACGCTTCAAGCTAGTAACATGGGCTCAAAAATCTCAAAGAGTTCATCTCATTTTTACCTTTGGTTGAATGTTGAGCGTGGACGTTGCCCATGCAAATATAATAAGATTAGTTAATTGCAAAAAGACATCACAAACAATAATGCAACAGGGGAAAAAGATGAGCTTAATTTGTTTCGGGGGTTCAGAATGTATCACTGACCTATGGGGAGTGACGAGTAATCAAAGTGCCCCACAAATAAAAACATTTCATTAGCCCTATCGATGATCATTAGCCCAAGATGCGAAACAACAGTCTAATGCTATCAATTCAAACACATTCGTACTGGATCGTTGAGTGCAGCAAAGGCATCTATACTCCAAGTAGCACCTGACCCCGTTGAAAGCACAAAATAAACAGGAGCACAGTGAGTTACCACTGAGCATCCAACCCTACTGCACACATTAACAGTGAGGTGAGGGCTGGGTGTGAGGGTTTACCTCTCCATGTGCACCTCCAGATTGTATCACAGATGTGTGATGGATGCATCTTTGATTTCCTTTTGTACTCATGGCTCAGAGATAAGGGGGTATTCTGAAAGAAGGTACAGTGACCCTCCTTCCTAGTCAATCTCTCTGCTCTGAGCGTTGCGGCTGATCCCACAGGACAGCCTCAGGCTGAAATCCGAAGTGAACCGTGACGTAATTTCCTGCTGCATCTCCCTATGTGTTTCGCCTGGTGTACCCCATGAAGACGCTTTCCATGTGGATATGCTCCCATTGTTTCTGATCTCTGTAAATGACTTTTGTTGCCTCAGTTACAATATCTGACAGTAATAACAGCAATGCAGAGGCTTGATGAAACCTCAGCATGTACAGTATGTGCCTTTACATGCATGGTAACGTTGGATAATCAGAAACTGGCACAAAATATGTATGCACTCAACGTGGAAATTACTATGAAAGAATATATTTTCTCAAATGACGTGTCGGGATCAGTTGAGCAAAGCTTGGTGTGAACCAGCGGAAGCACAAGTGTCACCACCTTTAAAGCGCAGTGTTGTGAAAAATGGGTAAAAAGTGTGACAGGGTCTTTGAACAGCCACAGCCCTAACCGCACTGACAATAAAACAATAACAACAATAAAAGAAATATTCTGCAGTCTTGGACATAGCTTTAGTTGTATTTTACAAGTGTTCTGTGTTCTTCACTCTGTCCTTAAATTTGATGAGAAGTTTTTTATGTGTGGCAAATAACTGTGTGTGGAAATCGCTTCATTAGCATCAGTCTCAGTTCATAGCTGAGGAAAATAAACCATAGTCTCTTCGACATCTAAAGCAACAATTCCAAAGAAGGAATAGAGAGAGCCTAGACTTAATAACATGATAATCTTGTCAAACCACAGAAGATGAAATTGATTCACCCCATGCCTCATACTGTATTATCGATTCTTCAGCAGATTTAGTGAAGGTCTTTATTACCTGAATTTAAGTCCAAACCAAAGTATGTTTTGCTTTGTTTTTTTTTATCCCCAGTAGCTTAGCGACTATGAATGTCCCATAGTCCTCCATCTAAATAATGCTGACAGGTACAAAATGTTTCTTTCTGGCTCAAAACATCATGTAGACCTCCATTTGCAAGTGCAAACAGGCTCGTAAAGTGCGATCAATACGAATTATTGGGTCAGTGAGAGCTGGGATTTATAACAAAACAAATATCCCATCTGAGGGAAAATCATTTTAATGGCGGTCTCCTTCTCTCGAAATGTGAAATAAACATTTCCCGTCAACCCTGCAGCAAACATTTAATTCATCATTTATGTCAGACCACACAGTAATTTCCTCATTTAAAGGCTAAATGACATCAGCTTTCCACAGGCTTGGCACTGCAGTTAAAATGAAAATAATCAGAGTCGACAAGAAATTACGAAAACATGCAATGACCTTTCAAGTCTGAGGCAAAAGGCTGTGTATACATTTACAAAATGCAAGGGGACAGTTGAAAAATTCCCATCATATAAATTTGAGTGTGACTAATGGCCAGTGAAAGAGCTTGTTTGTAACCTGAACTCAAAAAAATCCCGACTAAGTCTCCATGGCCACTTTAGGGGTGCACTGGGGGACAGGGTTGACAAGACGATTGCAGGACCACCTGCACGCCCAGTGGAGCTAGCTCCATCCTGGCACCAACATTTGTTCCGCTCTGGATTTCCATTACTCTCGTGCTGAGTTGCCTGCGAATCTCCTAGTGTCAGCTTTATCAAAAGTCCATGCAAGCTGCTGTGGAAGAGGGGGCTCTTAGTCAAAATGGAAGCCCACACAGGACAGAAATATCATCACTTCAAGGCCAAAAGATACAAGCCTCAACGACAAACGATCTTTTAATAGCCCTACATACTTGTTGGGAGGGCAAAGGTGGGTCAAACATAGTGCTTAACAATTAATGACATTCTGCCAGTGCACACTTCGATGCTTTCAATGTCTGCTGTTGAGACCAATGCAGCCATGGGAAGTGGACGAAAAGAAAAATGTACTTCTGCCGCTAAATCAAACAGGAAGCCGAGATGGACAGGTTTCTGAATAGCGAGCAAAGGTTTCCTGGCTTTCAGAGTCAGGCATCCTCGAGGCCTTTCCCTGATACATGGACCTCTACATCAATAATACAGACTGACATGCACAAGATACTCTCAAGGAGAACCCGTCAGTTTGCCTCACCAGAGTGCTTACCGTGAAGTAAACAAATGAGAACTGACAGTCCCAGTGATAGTCCATCTATCCGCACCAACAGGATACATCCTGGTCGACCTCGTTCACTTGGTGTGGACAGAATCCAGCTGCTTTGAGACGTTTCACCTCACCAACAAAAAACGAGTATAGCTATGATAACCTGACAGTTAAAAAAGAGAGAAACTTCATCTGGCCAGGTGCGTGCTGTGGTGGGTGTTGAGATTAGACGTATGGAGAGCACCCGGGAGTTTTAGCAAAACAATTATGTGTCGTAAGGTGTCTGTCACGAGTAAAGACAGAGCAGGACCAAAACCACACAAAGTGAATTAGATACAACAATGTAGAGCTCCCACTGGGAGTTCATTATACAAGAAAACATGCTTGATAACTTGTGGCGGCAGCAATGGCTCAACATTTGGGGCTTTTAAATGTCAGGGTTTTTTCTTGTTTGACTGTTTTTAAAATTCAAGCAATGACAGTAAAAATTACTAATAATTTTTATCATGTAACAGTACATTCACAATAATGAAGAGTTTCCTGCGTGAAAAGTCACAGTATATAAGTTATGTTAAGGCACTTGAGGATTGCAGTCAACAAATGAAGACACGGGCAATTTGCAGAAATAAGCAATTAACCCTAGAAAATTTAATGCCATGCCTTACATAAACCTGTCACCCCAGGAGAAATTCAACAGCAGCAAAGCACAGATAGAGATGTTCATTAGCGCACTGCAGAGACAAACACGCCTGATGGATTGTCAAATATAACAAGATGCTTGAACTGCAGTCCTGGTTGTTATGGGAGATCAAAGTGGGGCCCGAGGGTCTGCTAAGTACGGCAAGCCGAATGGGTTCAGCACCGCTCCACAAGAACAAGTGCTGGACAAGGAGATACGACATCAGACATGTGTATTCTCTTCCCTTAGGCTGGCTCTTTCAAAAGTGTCAGCCTTGCACCACTGAACGCAGCAAACAGTAAGTTTTGATATAAAACCCAAACCTCATTTGATCATGTGCCATCTTAATAGAAAAAAGTTGCTGTCTAGTATGTAGGTTTGTTTTTTTCTTGTTTCTTTTTTCTTTAGCTGCCAGCCAGGTTGCATTCTGCTGGCAACAGAGGGTGAATTTTGGAAGGCATTAGAAACAACTGTCTAAAGTAAGTATAATGGATAGGTTTAAGTTTTATTTCCATCGTTCCACAATGCAAACCTTCCCTCACATAAAACAGCATGCCACTCCAGAGCTGTTAAGTGCTTTTGTAGTCAGAAAGCTTTCACCAAATGACATGTTTCGCTATTTAGCAAGGGAGGTGGACGAAAGAGTCTGATTTTAGAGGGAGAAGGCGGATATACGACAGATGGGTATTGGAATGTGGACGTATGTGGCCTTCAGTCAACTGTTGGAGGACTTTTGTCGGTGACACATACTGTATTTGCTCGTTGATGGATTGTCTGTGTGCTGTCTGCCTGTCGCCATACATGGCGCAACAACAAACATAGTAAAATTTGTAGATGCTTAGCTATTACTAATTACAAAACCAGGCTGCCTGTCTCAAAAGCAGGTCAAAGAAATTGCCACGTTTCCCTTCATCATCTCTACTCATTAATGCAACTGTTATTTTCATATCAACTGAAACAGTCGTTTGATGTACTGTATGTAAGTGCTTTGAAGCGCTGGAAAAGTCTTATTGGCTGTCAACACCAAGAATGGAAGGAGAGATAACTATTTGGAATTTGCTCAGTTCAATGTTATGAAACATATTAACACAGAAGAGTCAAAATAGAGTATGGCCATGATCTGTCTATACTGTATCTGTTACAGCACTCTGATAATTAATCTTCTTTTCTCAGTGAGGGACACCAAAATACAAATAACAAACAAAGGCTCAACTAATGTGAAAGAGTCACATTAGTGAAACAAGAGTGAAATGTGTCACACGAAGAAATCTGTGAATATCTGTGACTGGGAAGTGGACTTTGCACCCTTACCTAACATGTTAAAATAATTCCTCTGAACTGTGTATATCCATGCAGGAATGCATGGGGCAGCCGCGGAGAAAAATGATATCCACTACTTAATTGTTGTCATAGTAGGACTTAAAACCCAGCACTACTTTGCAAAGTGTGACCAATCGATCCAGCTTCCCTGTGAAAAACAACACGGGAAGGAGTGAAAATCTGCATCTGCTGGTTCCCGCTCTCTGTTACACCCACACACTATTCAAAGACATATGATATCACACAAAGCTCGATCTCTGAGAGGAGTAAACAAGGGTGGGATGAGTGGCGACGGCAGGAAGCTGTGAGAATGGGATGAAGAAGGAGGCTTTTGTCTCTGTATTTCTCACGGTGGGTATCGGAAAAAGCCAGAAGCTGTCCATCACAGATGAGGGCTAGAGAATAGCCTGCCCTATTTATTTAATGAAGAGGTCAAGGGGCAGGCGGGGGAACGGGTGGTTGTGCATGAGGGACGTAAGTGGGGCATAACTGGGGGGCTGCCACCAGACTATAGTCACACTCTCATCTCTCCCAACTCCACCAATAGGAGACGCACTGGTCACTAAAATGCAATACGGAGGCAGCAAGAGCGGTGGAATAAATCTGCCAGATACAATAGGCAGTCGCATGATCATAAAAGTACGGAAAACCACTTTACGGCAAGCCAACACTGGCAAAAACTAGACAGGCACTAGTAAGCCCTCTCCACCACCAGCTACTTGAAAGGGGCTGTTTGAAGTACGCCTAGATTTTATCATTGTTGCCCGTATGTAAGTGAGCAGAATTCCTGGTGTGCATGGTCTGTCCTCCTCCCGCAAGTTAAAGTTAAGGTTGCTTCCTCTTCCACCAAAGTACGCTTGCTTACAATGTCAAACACCTGGAATTAGAAGAAAAAGTCACACTGCCCAATGGAGCAGGGGATTGGAGTGAGGAAAGAGGAGTGTGTGCATCAACGTGCCATTTCCTCTTTATAATCTTTCATTTTACAAGTGGGAGGAGATTATAATCAGTAATTCTATTGTAATTTTGAGTGTATGTTTAAAAACATGTAACAGGGCCGTTAGGAATGCTATACATGGACAGAAACAGAAGTACACTTCATACATCTGCATCAGCTGGTACGGAGTGCCGAAATCCTGCCACAATACTACCTTTGAAAGTTTTGACCATTCGTCAGTGTTGATGATGTGTTTTGTCATCTTTTACTCATCGACATTTCATATGCTATCGTGGCAAAGCTGTGGTGAACCAGAAACTCGGTCCTCGCCCTTGCACATTGAGATTATTTGCATGTGGCTCCTGCCTTGTAATAATTGGACAATAACATCTAAAATCAACCTTCTATCCAAGTAACTGCATTACTCCAAGAAACAATAACCCAGCAACAAATAAGGTGGGGATCATTTGGAACGCTGTGCTTCACATCCTCTAATTCACAGGTGTCAAACTCAAGGCCCGCGGGCCAAATGCAGCTCGCTGGATCGTTGTATGTTGTCCATGAATTCTTGAATAACTGTTTCAATATACTAAAATTTCCAATTCAAGGCCGGCGGGCCAAAGGCAGCCCGCTGCATCATTGAATGCGGCCCACAAGCACTTGAATGACTGTTTCAATGTAAGTCTCCTTTATTTAAATATGCATTGACCCACAGAATACATCTCCAAAAATGCACGTCACGTCAAGTCAGGTCAACTTCATTTGTATAGTGGCAAATCGTGACAGAAGTTATCTCTTGGCATTTTCTACGAAACCATGTAACTGGTAAAGTGACTGTCTCTGTGCCCCAACCAGATACTCACTTTATAAAATGTCAGTTCATCAAGAAGGTTGTTGACTTGTTTATTGATTGACACCCCTTCCCTAATTTAATGAAAAGTTGTCCTCTGAGGACACAAAGTCTGCTGGTTCTGAATACACAGGTGACAGATGACATAGGTTGGTGCCTTTGCCTCACACAATGGTGTTCAAAAAGTCAAAGCTCATACTTCTTATAAGGAGAGGACAACTTGAATGAGCCAGACTAGCACTTTCTTTCTGGCTAGTGCACAAAGTGATGATGTTTTACGCTCCAAAAAGCGATGGTCACTAAAGGTGTTCTTATTCAGATACACCTTTGTTGTGTGTGATGGCACCATGGAGCCCTGCCTCATGGAAATCTATTGCTCACCCCTGCAAAACAAACCACCAGCTTGTTTTTAAGATTTTATTCATCCGAACCGGCCATTTGCCAGCATCAGGGGAACTGATGTCCACAGTCTTTTGCAATGCTATATTTCCCTATATGTCTCAGCTCTAAAGCTAACGCCAACACAGGTTTAGATGGCAAAACGGACGCTGAGCAGCTTGAGTGATGCAGAATAAGACATCCTGGAATAAAGTGGTTCTGATTGTAATAAGGTGGCCCTTCAATGCTAAAAGGTGATGATTGAATTCCAACTGATTGCTCCATTGAACAGCCTGTGCAATTTTTCGGGCAGGCGAGTATGAGTGCAAAATGACAAATTTCTATTTCATTTTAATTGAACCACAAGTAGCACTGATATTCAGGACTTTTCCCTTTTTTCAATGCTTACATTATGTGTGAGGCACAAAGGCAGTTGTGCTCCCTGCATTAGCTGCATCTTACAATTGATTGCACCATTTCCATAATGGCTAGTTGGATTAGTGTGGCTACACCTATGAATAATGACTTTTTTACAAGGAATAGTTACGCACTATTAAACTGCTGTAAAAGTGCATGACAGTCAGTTAGTCAATAACCAAGAATAAAGCAAATGCTGAGTGATTGAGACAAGGAATAGGGCAATTCAACAGGGTGGACTGTGTTGTGTGGACACTAGCATGAGTGACAAGAGGGCTTGTTTTTGAATTAACAAGTGTTATTAATTATGTTTGATGTGATCAATTAAATTAATAGAAATTCAACATTGCTGCATGCTTGATCTTTTTCTGGGCTTTTTTTGCCACTAATGACCATTTCCTCAGAGCTTTGCAGCACACGGCAATGATTGAGATAAAGTAAAATTCAAATCTGCAACAGAAGATGAGGAGTAAAACAGATGTCCCTGTTGTTCTGCCGGAACGAGCAGGCACGCGCATACACCCACACACACACAAACGCCAGTAAATACACAAAATCATACACGGCACCAACATCCACGTACGTAGACGTCAGCGGTGCTACTCAATCATTGCAGTGAAGAGCCAATCCATCTAGTGGCGGTTGACTGGGATCCAATCACCATTCCCAACAGGGCTGGGATGAAAGAATGGGAGACAGACTGTGAAGAGGCCTGCTCTCCCACTCTTGATTGATGACACAAATGTCGGGATGGTTCATGAGGCATCCCATACCTAGACGAACATATCTGTGATGTCACGCTGGACTTACAATTGCTTCTTCAGTCTGTGGCAGAACTGGCTGTGTTTGTGTCACTGCGTTTACGTAGACTTTGTGGTTGCCAAGATTTTCGCCATTCGACTGTGCACTATGACATTAATTTTGTCTCTTTGCAACCCCTGCAACACGCTCATTTTCTCATGCTCAATGCTGCAAAGCATTTCCATTTCCCTTTAACAATGGGCGGATGACTAGAATATAAAAAAACAGGGGAAAAAAACAAAAAAGGCAGGAAATTTGACTACTGAAAAGAGGTGTAAATATAAATAACCCCAAACTTTACGCACCACTAAAGCACCTTGAGCTGATCATCATCTTCTTTGGAGGATCATTATCATCCCCTCATAAAAGATGACGCAACGAGCGAGCTGCAGTCATTTGTCAAAAAAAAAAGAAAAAAAATGGAGAGATGAAAGAAAAGACAACAGACACTGTCTGCACTGAGGCATCTTTTTGCAAATGGTTACACAAGTAAATGTGCTGCCTTCCAGTCTGACAGGCGACAAACCAAATTCATAATTTCAACCAAGCAAATTCATCTTTTCATTAATCACCGAACAGACAGGTGTCAAGGTGAGGAGGAACCTCTAGGGAAAATTTGCTGAGAATTTGCTTAGTGCTCGTTTAACCAACTGAATAATTTAATATGTATTATTTTTAACAACGTTGTAGTATTAATTGGTCCTTGCTGCACAATCTGTATTCATGGCTGAGCCCTCATAGGAAGCCCTCTTGCGTGTGTAATCAGCGGTAACATGGCGAGGGGAAAAAATACAGTGATTGGCAATTCATGAAGCTAGTTAGTCTCTTCATCCATTTTGCCAATGCATTAATGGACTCTGATGTGGGAGTGTGTCTACGCTGTCTTGCCAACATAAGTGGAGGTGCGGCTGCCGGCAGTCCCGGGCATTTAGTCTGTGTTAGCAGTAATTGCCACAAAAAAGTTGGCCAGCTTGATCTGCCTTGTGCTGTAATTGGCCACATGTCGAAAACTCGCTTTCAACTTTGCCGTGGGCACTCAAGGAAAACGCTGTCTTCAATAAGGAACAACGCATAACAAAGGCATCCCTGTGACTGTAGACACAGGTACATTGCTGTGAGATGCTGTTTTGTCATCTCACTCTCTTTCTTGCAAAAAAAAATTTTTCGCCCTTCTGCCATGTGTTGCGATAGACCACTGCTTGTACGGTGTTGAGTTTCAGAATCATGACGGTGGTCTCATGGATTTCTCACATTTGCAGTGTAGATAGATATGCTTTCTCATCATTAAATCTAGAGATGTCCGATAATATCGGTATTGGATTTTTTTGCTTTAAAACCGATAAATATAAAATAATGCTTGCATTACACCAAAATAGTGCCTATGCGCTCCTGAAGCGTTTGCCGGTGCAAATATCGATATCGGCTGTTATCGGTATTGGTAAATTGACTGTTGGACAATATCAGCATATTGGATATCGGCAAAAAAGCCAATCCCTAATTAAATCCCAACTGTAGGCAGTTAGTTTTAGTTTTTTTTTTTTTAGGGTTGGCTTGTTTCTATGACAACCATTTTACTGCATAAAATTGCATGTATTGCTTGAAGTTAAAGCTCAATGTGTGTGTTTCTTTGTTTTGTTTTGTTTTTATTTTTGGAACTCAAATGCAGACCTTCTAGGTATTTGATTCAGCTTTGGTGCTGCTAAGACATTCCATTACATCAGCCCACTCTGACCTTCACTATCTCCTTCTTTCATATGTGGCTAGTAAGGCAGTTGAAAGACTGCTTTGGTTAATCCACGGAAAGGAGAAACCTCCTTTCATCTCATTTGACTTTTTAGTTCAGAAATTGAATCAGGCTGTCTGCAATTTACATTATTCATTTATGTAGATTAGAAAATTACCAGTATTTACTCAAAGGTGTAAAAAAAAAAAAAAAAAAAAAAAAAAAAAAAAAAAAAAAAGGTCTGCAGTGCCAGGCAACAGGTATGTGCTCATGCTTGTTTTAAATTCTAACAATTGGTCATAGAAAATGAGATGAGCAATGCAGAAATATTACACAGACTAAGCAAATACTTTTTTTTTCAGTCTATCTATCTATCTATCTATCTATCTATATATCCATCTATCTATTTATCTATTCGTGATACAAACAATACACAGCAAACAGGAATCACATGATGAATTTCCCTACAATCCTACCTTGGTGTGTGAATAATGGGTTTTTAGCAGTGCAGCAGATGTTGAGCAAAAAATGAGACAGCCCTATATAGTTGAAGCCACTGACATCTGTTCCATATCTCATCAGCTAGACTTGTAAGATTGTCCCTTCGCCAAGTAAGTCACAACATTTTCTGACGTGAAGGTATGATTCCACAGCTGCGGCCATATGACGTTCTGAGTGAGTATAAAGATAAGATGAATTAATTGACAATATTGAAAATGTCTTTTCTTTCTTAAGCTTCTTCCTTGATTCACATGGTGGCGTAAATGAGTACATTGAAATGTGGCAAAAAAAAAAGGCTCAGACCTTCGCAGACAGTATACAGTTACCATAATAAAACACTGTACTATCAGTCTTCCAAAAACTGGGCCAGCGGTTTAAATTACCAGACGTATCAATATCTGTGAAAAAGTTGCAGTTCATGCAGTTCTGTCGGCTACTTTTTCATTTGTTTGAATTTGTTGTGGGGGAAATGGCAGCACAAGAGCCAGAAATTGTATTCAAAAAAAAAAAAAAGGAAAAAGTTCTAAAGTACCTGTCGAAAATCATACACAGGTAACTTCAGAGTCAGCCAGTGCTGAGCAGAATGCTTCCGCCTGCTTCCTCACAGCTCAGAGTAAAGGACTAGTTAGGATAGGGGTGACTGCACTGCCAACAGAGCGGAGATATGCCTCTGTGTTTGTTATATTTGCTCCTTTGCGTCCGGTCAAGGTACCATGACTTCTTAGTGGCCTTGAGCTTCTACTTGTCAAACCTCATGTCGCTCGTCCTTATTAACGTGACGCCAATCAAATGCACGGTGATAGCGCTCTGAATCCTCCTCAGGCGCTGCTGCCAATTACAATACCCAGCTGTGTAGATTGACAAAGGCGAAACAATCCTCCTTCCTTCCCACTTGCTCATTAACGTGTGCCAGTAGGATGCAATCGAGAGCATGTGGCTCTCGGTGCTCCTCCCAGATCAGCGGTGTACACAAATATTGTGTCAGTGCGTTAAAGAGCTAAGTCAAACGGTGGCTGCACCGGTGCTCAGGCTAATGCAAAGAGGCAAGTTGGAGCAGCGTGACAGAAGGGAGAAACGCCTCGAGACGGACACCTCCTGTGCCTGATCCGGCGGCTGGCAAAGGCCTCGTTAATATCAGTGTGGAATCTTAAGCTGCTCAAAACACCATGGCATCAGCCTCTCCCTGCATGCCAAACTTATTCCTTTCATGCTTTAATAATTCAACAGATTTTTACAAAATTTCAATAGAGGCTGTATTTTATCTTGTTTGCTCTGGATGAGCTGAAGTATATGCCAACATACAGTATGACTGCACGATGGAGGCAATCAGCCAATCATGCGTGCAGTCAGTCACCATAGACTGGAGATCATCCTGCTCACACTAAATCCATCTATGTATAATTCTCTGATCATTTCAATGGAATTAATAAGTCCATGGATACTTTTGTAAGACTAAACTCAAAATCCATTATACAACGAAAGCTCACATCAAAGCCTGATCAGCGATGCAGCACTTTAAACGTCAGAATGACAGAAGACGGAAACATGGAAGAGCCAATAATTATCTACCCAATTTATCATCTCAAAGTGTGGCCAGCACAGGTCAGCAATAACTGAGCTGTTGAACGAGACAAAGTTTGCAGCATGTCTTGTGGTATAACAATAACATGACTTTCAATGTACAGAATTTTATGTGGCACAGTGCAATTGTTGTATTGCACCACATCAGCAAGCCTGTGAATGCCTATCAATGTAAGTGTAATGGACACATACAAAAACGACCCACGGAAACGCTGAATTTACCATAAATGTTCACAGGGGGTGCTCAGCAATCACGGCTGTGATCGTCATACACGGATCGAAAATCATCTCCTGTTTGAGTGGCTGCGGCCATCTGGTTCCCATGTGTGTATGCAGTGATTGATCTGACCATGCATGTTGCCTCTTGTCAATACCGACATCAAAAATTGCATCTTGGGTACACCATCAGAGCTCAGGAAAATATTTGTCAACCCCATGGATACATCATTTACAGGCTGTAACGTTGATCAAAACCACATGGACCTGACCAGTAATTTCACTGACTCGTTTTGGCCAATTATTCATGTTTCATCTGTCACTCTTTCAAATAACACATGCCACACACTTATCTGACCAGACATACTGACGCATTCACTGGGGGCCAAACATTTGCTGGTAAATTACATCTGTGATATAAAAACCTGCTGTTGAAAGCCTGCAGGACAAGAATGTCTGGCAGAGATGAATCACCAATCAATAAGTTTGATTTAATGGAACCCAAACCAAAACCCATATGTGACTTGCATATACCTAGTACATACTGTATTCATAACATAAGAAGTTGGTGGAATAAAGGCACACATTGTTGAAGCCTTTTTCTGTTTCAACAAGGTCAGTTGCCATCCAGAGTCATCCTTTGAAGCTTCAGAGCACTGTGACTGCCATCAGGTCAGGCTGTACCTAATCAATCGGCCCCATCTCGTCTCTCAAAGACCCAACTCATTGGAATGCTCCAGCTGCTCACGGGAGCGAAGTACACACAGTCCTTGACCATGATATGCAGCTTAAAATGTAAATGTGCCTTTGAATAATGGGGCAAGTCAGCAGCGAATATGCAGACCACGACAAATAATTTGGGGATTATCTTATAAATCTTTTTTTGTCTGTGTTTGCTTGCTGGCATGTCAGAACTGTTGGGATTGTTTCTTATTAACCAAGGGTAAGCTGGCAGCTTCGTCAAGCCCCCATGGCCAAGTACACATTAAGAGGGTGTTTCATCAGAGTGCGACTGGCATATAACTGCATATATCCTACACCGGTATCAGTCAGAGTGAGAGTTTGGCTCATTCTGTTGCTTGTTTAAAACATATAATGGGACATCTTGATGACGGACAGCATGTGCCCAGGGATGGGGAATAGCAATAAGTACACAAATAACGACAACTGTATTGGGGGAGGCTAATGTAACAATGCAGCACTGTAGGTCCTATAGCATTCAAACTCAGTCCTACCTCCCAGTTGTCTTACTCTTTAATGGACTTTGAGGTCACAAGTGTCGGAGGGCATTCAAACAGACTACCCATCACCCCAACAGGAGCCGGGGAAAGGGGACTGGGCTCCATGATGACCACTAATGACATTCCAATTCCTATGATGTATGGAAAGTACCCTCATCCAGGATTTATTTCAAATCCACTGTGGGTGAGCAAATTCAACTTAGGCAGTTTCAAATGTGGGTGTTAAGAGACTGGCATTGATTAACATGAGTGAAACTGCATGTAGTACACTGCAGGAGTCTGGATTCACAAATTTTTTATCTTTTTTTTTCCTTTTCATACCTTTGGCATCGGAACTCAGCACCTTAATTTCATTACACAGTTTAAACTGCCATAATGACTATAAAAGATTCCTGATTCCCGACAAAATGTGGCACCTGTCTCCCCATACCACTAAGTATGGTTACCAACACGAAATACTCTAAAAATATGCCTCTGCTCCCAAGCATTCAGTTGCATTTTCAGCAACACTGAGGTTACACCACATACTGCACGCCGCGGCAACCCATTATTCTCTCATGAACAAAGGAATGAACAAACTACACCATCTTGAAGAAAAGGGAAGAAATAAAGAGGCTGAATGTGGCCAAAAGACTTACCATAATTAACGACCACCGTCCAAAACTCCTTGAAGACGTTGAGATGCTGTTGTTGGTGTGAATAAACGTGGGGCAGTTAAAAGTTTATTCTGTGTGAGAAGGTATAACATGCGAGTAGGAGAGACCCTAACCGAGCCATTGAAGGTTTCCGTTTTGATCCTGTGAACCTGACAACAAGGCAGTCAATGAAATTGTCTCTCTGGGGAAAACCTTGGATCTAGAAGTGGATGGTTCTGATGTGGAGGAGTTAGTGCAAGAGCACAGAAAATTCTGGAAAAATAACTGGAAAAATTACTTTCATTCTGCAAAAATACCTTGTTAATTGATCTTTTTTACTGATATTTTTGGGATGTTGCAAGGATCGATTGTATTTCCATTATTTTAAATAGCAAAATTTGCTTAGAGATACAAAGTGACTCGCAATACAAGCTTTTTTGTGAAATTGATTGAATCCATTCCCAGAGGCACCACTGTATGCTAAAAGTCATGGCGCAAACACCCTCTATGACCCCATGACGCAACGAAGGAATCCTGGGTTCATAGCGCAACCAAGCACAAAAACCTGGCCACCAGGCTATTGCTGTAAAATTCGGTGCAGTGCAGAGATAGCTACTCAAACTTGAGATTCAAGTGCTCTAGAGTTGTAGAATTTGAAATTGCTGTTTTGCAACAGGTAAAATTAGAGAGGATGAAGTACGAGAGATGTCCTTGGAGCTCCAAACAGCGAGGTATTGTCAAATGAGTCTAAGCATAGCCATATCATATGCTGGAAAAAGCACTGGAGTTATTTCTGTTGGTAGTTAGTTTAAAAAACAAAATCCTTTCCACAACAGATTTAAGCAACTCATCTGACCTACTTCATATGTGCATTATTTTAAGATCAGAAGTACAGTGAGTGTGAAGGAAAGTTAACGCAGGTTGATCTCCCTCACTTTGCACAACAGTCCAGCCTCCAGCCAACATAAACGGCTTTTAGGTAGCTGTGACCATGAAACCCAATACAAGGTGGATTTCCACATTACAGTGCCATTGCAGAGCCACAAGCCAGAGTTCCTCCATCTTTTTGACTGACTGATCCTGTTCTGCATCTCAGTCATGTTCTGAAGGTTGATCCCAGAGGGGGTCAATTAAAACCACCATTAATTATTCAATCAAATCACACTTAATGACTCCCTTGCTCACCAGGCCATGCTTTCATGTTTGTTTGCTTTGTTGTGGCACTTTGTTTTGGCTGATAAATTCCACTCGCACATTACATTCTGAGCAGACAAGGATGTAGAAACACTACAGCACAACTGCAGATAAGATAAAGACGGTCAGAGAGGGAAGGAGGGTGGTCCCAAATTGCGACTTCATGTTCAGGATGTGCTGTTTCTTAAGAAAAATCCATTACTACCCTAATTTTTGAATCATAACAAGAGCACAGGTGTATGAAAGAACTGATTTTATGACCATAAACATTAGGCTGCTGAAAAGAAGAACAGGGCTTCTCTTAGGTTTCATTGAGCAACTGTGATTTTCTCCTAGGAGCTTCAAAAAGAAGAGATGACAAGAAATGCAGGGAAGAACTTTCTTCATTTGCTTTGGGTCAGCTTTCCTGCAGGTTTCTCGCTTTTCGCTTCAAACTGCATCTCTGAAGTGTTTCATTTGTTGGCAAGTCTGGACTTTGCCCACCGCTGCAGCGAGTTTCTGCAGCGAGTTTAAGATGGAAAAAAAAAAAAAAACAGAGGAAGAGAGGCCACAATCAAGGCATTATTTACTTTTACGAATAGTTTCATTGAAAAAGGAGGAGATTCTTTTGAATTGAGGTGCAATAAAACAAATACTTCCCTCAGTATTGCCAGAGAAATGCATGACTGGTGAGATAAAATGTGTTGAATAAAGGCATTTGGTCTAATATGAGTGCACTCAAGCACATGCTTTCCATGAGTGGGTATCTGGGAGGCTATTGCAAATCTAAATCTAAATATGAAGGCATCTTTCTTACAACTATGTAATTTTCATAAACCAGCATCCCAGTGGTCTCAAAGTCTTGGTCTGGCATAGTCAAGGAAAATACCACAGATTCACTGAGACTATTTTAAGGCAAAAAGGTTTTTTTTTTTGCTGAAAGTCCAACAATACTGTCAAAACTTGAAATGATCATTCCAAATTTCTTTACTTTCCTGGTCTTCATGGTGTTACATTATCTGAGAGAAAATGACTCCATAGCAGCCCTCCCACTGTGCAGAAAAATCACATGAAGCAGGTTAGCACAGCGGGCAACAGGCCACTATGGAGAGAGGGTAAAGAAACAAACTCATCAGCATTCAAAGACAGGAAGCTGACTGAGTCCAAGTCAAGCTGCCAAGCTGCCAGATAAAGATCTGTCTGACAAGTAGCCTTTTAAATAATCCACTTGTAAGTACACCATTTAGGATTATTAACATCAACTTCCAGAAGGTGATTTTCAGATGACGACAGGAGGGGCTCAGGAACGTCAAGGAGATGGACGATAGCATGGACACAGTGTGCAGACATGGATGACACAGATTAGAACCCAGACCCACTCCTTGAGCCGTACTGACTTCCAGTGGTTCTTCCAAGAAGCAAAAAATTAAGCTTTGTTTTCCGGCCTGGGCAATGAACTTACAGAAAAATGGTGAGACACAGCTGGGAATGTTTTAATGGGATGGTACTGCGATGCTAGAGGAGGGTACTGTAATACTGGGGAAAACATTCTTTGTCAGTTCACATTTTAAACGCTCCACAAAGTAAGTCAGATCTGGTTTGTGTAACCTGTATTTGTCAGCTTGACTTTCCCACCCGCCATCTCCATCCGAGGGGAAGGAAGCCACAACACCAACACAAGAAATGACAAGCTTGATGTGAAAACATTGGCCTTCATTTAATCACTATCACTTCTACTCTGCTGGTTATGCTTGTTGACTTAACAAAGAGACTGATGTGTCATTGCTTGCAAATCTTAACGCACTAGGGAACAAGCATGGGAATCGGGGCAGAAAACTGCAATTATTTGTCGGATGATTGTCGGAGTTGATTACTTCCTGACAATCAAGGGCTTTAGATAAATCTGCATCATTTTCGGGGTGTAAATCTGCCCCTAAACCTTTCTAGTTAACTCAATTATCACACAACAAAGGCATTGCTACCTGTGTGAGCGGAAAATCTGGAGCTACAGAGAGGATCCAAAAGTCTGCATCGTTGGCAGTGTAAATATTCTGTGCAAGCTTCTCTCTATTCAGATCAAGATTAAATGGAGGCCATTTCTATTTCTCTGACAGTAGTTTCAATTTTTGAGCCTCATATCTTAATGTAGGCACTGACAAAGAGAGATTAAGTGGAGAAACTCATCTCCTTTGCGTCTGACATATGAGGAACTACTTCACTCACTCCACAACTCACTTTGCCGGCATAAATGTATGTATTCTTTTGTTCCACTATACATGACCCAGATAAACAAACCTGTACACTGAGGATGCAGTGATTGTGAATGGCGAGGCAGTGAAATGTGTATGAGTGTGCATGCACTCGTGTGTGTGCGCGTGCATGAACAGTGATAGTGGGGGCCGTCTACTTATGCTACAAAAGAGAGCTTAACTGTTCAGCACATCTTGAGCTATAAATCAGTGCCTTGGTCAACCTGGCCAAGAGCATTTTCAAACCCATTTGCAGAAGATAATGCCAGCTATTCCTTCCAGCCCCAGGGACAGAGGAGCCAACCTCATGAATCATTGCCCTTTTAGAGCAGCTACAGCATGGATCTCACCTAAGTGTGTCCATAGGGTCCTCTTGACTCTTCCTGGTAGGCAGAAACAAATAGTGACAGGATGTGGAAAGGGATGAGACATCAGTGAGCCGTTTCAAAAAACGAGGGAAAGGTTGGATTTTAGGATGCTGACAACTTATTGCTGACAGGAAATATGTTCAAGGTGATGCAGGTGGCAGGGCCTCATGCCACTATGCCACAAGTTTTGTGTGTCTGTGTCTCTAGCCAAAGTTATGCCTGGACTCCTTCAGGACATGCATTCCATTTCACAACATACAGGGAAAACATGTGAAAAACATAAACAATGATAATTCATCAAATTTGATGGAACATCCCACATAAAGCACGACTCTTATCATTTCAATGAAGCGCTTTGACACTGGCATTAGAATACATTGATTTGACTTACTATATTGAAACAATCATGTACATAAATTCATATTCATTCATGGTTCCTATTCACTGCAAAGCACAATCTGCATATCACCAGCATTCAAGTTCACCATGACCATCAACTTCAAATGTACAATAAACTGACAACATTAAATAGCTTTCACCTTCCTCAGACTAGAGCAACACTGCAGTACTTTTTGACTAACAACTTCGGAAGATTTACGAGTTGGATGCTGTTGTGTGCTGTGGTATGTACCCTTGAAAAAGACTTGTTGTGCAGCTGATGAATGCTGGTTATGCGCAACCAAGCATTGGATCATTTGTATTATCATGTCCAGTACTTGTATATAAACAGGCCACCGCAGCGCATAATTGAGGTCACTGCAGAGACAGCTCATCAGCATGATGTGATCATCCACGTGCCCTTTGTTTTCTTTAACTTTGTAAGGGTGTGCATACAACTCTTCGATACATCCCTGAACAATCAATTGTCAATCTATTCTTTCCTGAAAGTGGCATACATGTTGACCATTTGCCGTGCTGACTGATGAGGAATCCATTGAGTTGTTCTCTGTTCAATGATGCTACCAGCTGAGTGTGCAATCAATTTAGCAATTACGGTATTTGCTTTAATTTAAGAGGTATTTCTCACATTTTATCACTATAATTGTTCATTTCTAAAATGATATGCCAACTGCACCTGCCTACTTACAAAAAGTGTGTTGCCTCAAAAAGTATTTCTTGGTGTTCTGTGTATGGTTAGCAGCTACAGCAGTAACTAATTTCCTGCAGCATCTTCAGAACAACATTCCCTGCAAACTTTCCAGTTAAACCATGTTGATGCAATTTGCCAAAAACTTCCAGCAAGACAGCAGATTGAGAATGACTGCACACAACGGCAAAGTGGAGTGACAAACCAACCCCAAGGTAACACCAGGGATGTGTAACCGTTGTGCTGTGTTTTCATTTATTTATTGGTTAGTTTATTCATTCATATATTCATTTGTGCATCTATTAGCCTACAGATGTGTGCAAACAACGACAAAAATAATAATTTGAATAGAGAATGGGGATGGGGTGGAAATGGAAAGGCGCACAGTTGTAAGTCATCACGGCTAATGAGCACTGCACACGGCCAGCGGACAAAAGCCTAATAATTTAACGGAGACTGAAACACTGACTGATGAGGATGTAATTACTAACAGAATTAGCAAATTGCCCATTTCATATTGTCTCAGTTACATTATTTGAAATTTCCTGTTTTGGGTTGTTATTGTAATACAACTGCATTCCCAAACAAAGCCACCTTATTTCAAGTTTCTATTCATTTTTCCCTAGGATTCACTGAAATCTTAAAAAGAATGACATTGATGACTGAGTGATGTTGCTAGACATTAAACTATGTTCTTCTCTCACATTTCAGTGTTTGCTGAGCACTAACATGAGCCTTGGGAATATAATGTTTACAGTTCGTACTACAGCCTGGCACCTAGGGCTTTGAATTCCAAGCAAGCTGTGGGAACTGCACAGTCTTGAACCCTTCCTCATCCTGAACTGAATTATTAAATTACATGGTTTTATCAGAGTCACTTGTCCTCACTTGTGTTATTCATTTGGCTTTAATCACATGATCTCATTAAGAAAAACAGGTTCAACACGGGATCTGCCAGACTCTGCTGCAAGTAGGATCAAGGTGCCAAAAAGCCAGCAGAAACAGAGGCAACCTGTCTGAAATGAGGCAATCACAAGGACAATCAATACTGCATGTCATAGTCTTGGTGTCTTGTACATAGTGGTATTTAAGAAATTCATAAAATTCCACTAACTTGACGATGAGACTATTTTTATTCATCGTTCTTTGCCATTCATTGCCTGGCCGTGATCTCCAGCATGACATGATGACACGCTGTCAGCACTAATGGTTTCTGATGGCATCAAGGCCCTGTCAGGAGGCTACCTAGGGTGCTCATGCCAAGGCCACGGTGGCCCTCCGCAGTGGAATAGCTGTCATCTTTGTCCCTCACCACAAAAACCCCCCACTCCCTAAAATCCTATCCATCTGCAGTATCAGCGGGCAGCGAGGAGTGCAAGCCAGCAATTCCCTGCCAGTTACTGTTGTGTTCTGGCACACCCAGATAGTGGTGGGGACATCATCACACACTAAAGTAAGCATCGTGCCGCAAAAAATTGGTGATGATGACGAACGCAATAACTACTGAGGCGCCATTCTGCCCTTGAAATTGTCAATGCTCTCACCTTCACAACAAACTTCTTCTCAACTGTTTTGGGGAGTGAGAAGCCTCTGATGCTATGTCTTCACAATGAACAACAGCATGAGAGGGTCATTGCATAATGGAGAAAATCCTGTTTTGTCAATACACCTAGAGAGATTGTACCGCACAAGAACGGCTCCAACATGGGTGGGAGCGGGAGCGAAAAAGAGGCCCTGGAAAAGCTGTGGTGCTGACATCCTGAGATGAAAGACAACACGCAAGCTAAATGATTTAAACTCCTGCAATTCTCATTCAGGATGTATACAACGGTACTATGCCTGTCAAATTCCAAACGTGTCCAATCTGTCATGATTTATGCAACGGCCTTGCAGCATTTCAAGCTGTTAATCGTTAATAACAAGGGTCTATTCGGAGCTGGCTGGCTATGTTTGCTGCACCTCAAAAGTATTACTGTACACATCTGGGCCAATATCAGCATGCTGCCAGCTCTCTTGTGATCCACCTATCGCACACGATTATGGCACATTCTTCCATCTTGAAGCATGAAGCACCTCGTGACATTTAAGTCCAGTCCGACAAGACAGCCCACTGTTTGACCTTCATGTCATTGATGTTCTGCATCAATTTTAGCTCAGGCTGTGTGTGGGTGTGTATTTGTCCTAATTAGTGGCCAAGCAGAAAGGAGCAGTCCTCAGATGGTGACAAACCAAAAGAATGGTACCAGCGAGTGAGGACTTGCACCATTTGTCGCCATCCAGTGCTGTCTGAGATGAGTGCATCATCCATAAATTTCTGCTGTGAGGGTAACTACAAGACACTGAGGTGTAACAATCAGGTTACATGTTTGCGATATTCCCTGCACACATTCATCATGACCACAATATGGTGATATATTCACGTTGTGTGCCCTGAGGTAGGTTGCACCTCTATACATAGTCGTAAGCGGTCAAGACGAATGAAATTACTGAAAACACACCATTGAACGGGTTTTGACCTATTTTCAAAATTACGTTTGCCTTAATAGTCACCAACAAGACATTGCCGTACATTACACGTGATGGACACAGCTTTGATCCATTTCATGTGTTTTCAAGCAGTTCCAAAACAACACAAGTTGCAGTGGAGGTAAAATGTGGCAAAGGGATCTTGAATGCCTTCCCCTGAAAAAAAGCCATATATGACAACAGACATTCTTAGATAATGTTAGCATCATACATGAATCTTAAACTCTCACTCATCTACTCAGTATGTTCAACTCAATATGTTCAGTAAACACATCTATGTTTTTACTGAACACAACACATGTTAATAACTAAAGCAGAGCTTGTATGTGAACTGAAATGAGATGGTGGTGGCACAGCCTTTGGCTGAGCCTCTTCCCTTGTCATTGGAGAGATGTAACAGATAATGAATGCACATGTTCTAATGTGAGAAACAGTAGTAAATGATAAAACATTGGAGACACCTGAAAACAATCCTCCTTTGTGTAAAAATGTGTAATTAGATGCCCAGTGTGGTAAGAATGCAAAGCCATCTGGGACCATCTGAGATCACAGGGACGGCAGATGAATAGCAACAGTTTCTGCATCCGACTACAGACTTTGTCATGCATACCAATGGGCAGCTGACTGCACAACCTGTGAGTGATATTGCACAGTTGTGTCAAAGTTACAAACTGAGAGAACCTGCGCAAGACCAAAACATTCTGCGGCTGACCTTATGAGAATTGGTAATGTGCCGTCCTTTCCAACTGCATAAAATGCCAGAGGCTGAACCATCAACCAGCTTAGAGTGTCAAAATTAATTGGAATACTCTAATGTAAAAATAACAACCAAAACAGCCTTGGGACTTTTGTTACTGTCATTTTTCATCTTGTCAAAATGAGGTCAAAATCACTAGAATGAAGGAGAGGAGAGGTTGAGGCGTTGGCCTTAGGATTGGATGGACACTTGTCCTCGGGCTTTCAATCTACACCCCTGGTAGAATAATAAATGGTCCGTCCTTTTATCTGTGTATACAGTGGCACCCTGGCTGTGAGGGTTCAAACACCCGTTTATTCCATTTTTCACATTTAGACATTTCACATTAAAAGACTTATCTGTGCAGCTTCAGCTCATGACTCATTAAATGATATGAAATGGCAAGCATGCACAAACTTTTTACACTTCAAAAAAATCTTTGTGACAAAGTAAACGAGTACATGGAATTTGTAGTTTGGCTGTGATCCTGTGGGTAATGAATTGAGCTCAGAATGCCCAATGCTCGGCTACGGGGTGTCTTTCCGCTATCATGAAAAGCAGAATCCTTCCTCAGTGAGCGTTTGACCATGACAATGTCACCGACATACAATTGCTCATTAGAATGTGAGTAAAACCAACACCATCACTCCAGCTAATGACAAATATAGTTCTCTGGTTGTGACTAGGGCCATTTTTGGAGCTGCATCTGTTTCCACTTCCCCTATTGCCGGGTGTGTCCTGTAAAACATTGCTGTAAATGGTTTATAATGCCACCAGTGGACTCTGAAATGGGAGACCTGGTTTCAATCAGCAGTCAAATTGCTTCTACATTACCCTTGCAGACAGACCACTAAATCACTCTATTGCTCCATGCTGCTAATGTTCAGGAGCAAGCATTGTTAAAACTCCTCCATGCGTGTCACTAAGAGCACTCTGTCTCTATGAGGGGATGGGATGCTAAACAGGACAATAGCAGACGCTCACGGCGTCCTTCATGCACCCAAGCAAGGCAGAGCATCCTGGGGTCCAAGGATAAAACCTGGGCCCATTATGTAGCTGAGGCTAAAATACTGAAGCCTACCGTATTGGCCCAGATGTGTACGGTGCCAGAACTCATTTGCAACCATTAATATAAACTTTTGTCATATCTGTCATGGTGTGGGTCCTTTGGCGCAAAAGCCAAGGGATCTCTCAACAACTAGTTCAAGCCAGTTTGCCTGGTTAAAAAGAGTTCACGGTTTCTGTATGCCAACGCCCTGACAGCGAACCAGTGAGGCATCTCAGGGAACGTATAATCCCCTATAAAGCCCACAACGTTGATCCCGCCCACCACAGACCAACACACTACTGGCAAAACCTCTCATTAGAACTTTGTGGCCCTAAAATTACCAAGACTTTGCCCATATGGAAAGCATGAGAAAGCGTCAGCTGGGAGAGGTTTGTGCCTGGAGTTTTTTTTCTGCATGTGGCCACAGAGAGGCTAGAGCTCTTTAACGGTGACATTCAGCTCAGCCCCTGCCAAAGAGCACCGGCAAATGAGGAAGCTGAGACTGATGCACTGGCTGACAGCCCCAGCCCAGGCTTCTGTGGAAGAAACCTTTACATGGCTACACAAGATACACGCATAAACAACATGGGTATGCTCATAAACAACCAAAACAGATTCAACTGATGGTACATTCTGTCATACAAATATGCACACTATGGTAGCTCGACCATGAAAAATGTTGAAACGTTGAATCTGTTGATTGGCTGATGCTTGCTGAGATTATTTGTGGTGGCCTTTCACCACTGAGCATGCAATGTCATCGGCAAGTTCTTTGTTTCCGTTACTGCCACTTCCTCAAAAAAAACCCAAAAAAAACAACCCAAGACAGTAATTTGTTTAACTTCTGTACCTCTCCACAACGAGGAGGTGAAAAGAGCATGTTCCTGAGCGGTAATTATGGGACATCATGTATGACTGCAAGAATCATTGGGACTTATTGCTGCTTAGGCAAAAATGAGCCATGACATTTCCTGATAAATAAATGCATGACGTAAACATAGCAGGAAGACCATCCTGCCTCAATAATGCATTCATATTACTTAACTAAAGGACAGAAAGAATCTTTTGCTTGACTAGTACACCTCCTAACAACATCATCAACACAGGTGTTAAAATGACAATATATCCATCCAGCAGATGAACCCAGGTAATTCTGTGCAGACCCAATCAGTGCCAGGGGAGGAGATGAGAGAGACAGGCATAGATAAAAAAAAAAAAAAAAAACAGACACAGAGAAGGAGAGACAGAAACAGAGGGGGAGTGTGGAGAGAGTGAGAAGGGGAGCAAGAGGGAGGGAGCGAGAGAGCAGTTTTATGGGAGCACATTCGCCTGCTTCCCTTGAACACCCGTGCGGACGGAATACCCAAAACTGAATGCCGTAAACTAACAGCCTTCAGCATCAGCTGTCCCTCTGCGCCTCCACAGACCAGCATTGCGTAGGCTACCTCCAGGACTGCACAACATCCCATTACCTCAAATCTTGTATACGACTAAGCCCTGTCACCATGCTTTGCGTTGTGAGGAGAGGAGGGGTGAAAAACCCACACATACAGTTGGGTCCAAGATTCATTTGTGGAAATCTTATGATGCAATTCAGAGAAACAAGTACCATCCTGTTAAATTGTGAACTGAGCTTGGGCAACTGTATAATCAGATTCACATATTGATAGGGGATTGTCATTAACTCTTTCCGGTGTCATGTCACTACATCCGCAAACCCGTGAAATAGTTGGATGCTGCAGGTTTAGTATACCACCGAAAAACTCTCTGTGTATCGACATCACCAAGAAAACACTCCTCCAAATTTAGCTTTGTTCTATGACACTCGGTTGTTGAATGAATGAAAACTGGCAGACATTTACCAGCAAAAAATGTGGCAAAAATTGATTCCAGATCTCAAATAGATCAGTGATGAAAATCATTACTTTGCCTCAGCAGCAAAGAGGAAATTCATGACATCAGACATTTGTGCAGCCCTTGCAGCAGTAATTTTCATTTGAAGGGCCGTGAATGACACAAACATGACAGGAGCACTTTGCAAAGGATGGACACACCAGCATTCCCGTTATCTGTCGACAAATAGAGGCAAAGGCAAAGCTTTGCTCATGCGGGGAGGGAGGCGTGCGTACACGTACACACGCACACGTACACACACACGTACACAGACACACTAACACAGAAGGACATATGCAGAGACAATCCAGGTAGACAGCTTTTGTGGCCTAATGACAGAATATCATTTTACATGACAGCACATCATTGCATTGCAACCACAGAAAAGAGCACGATGACAACACTGAAGCACCACACCACAATCCCCCACAAACACACACTTGCGGACACACACGAGCTGTTGTCAACACTGCTCCCATTAATTTGGTAAATCTGGGTATATTCTATGCTTAAAAGACGCCTCCATCCCCTCAGAGGTCTCGAAGGAGAATCACTCGGCGTTCTGTTTCCTTGCAACAATCACCGGGTTCGAACGGGAGAAATCACTTATGCGTTGAAATAACGACTGACTAAAACAAACACGCCTATTCATTTCGTGTCGTTTCACCGCCCACTCAAGTTATTATTCCTGTCAAAATCAAAACATTTCGAAAGGAACGCGTTCCTCGAAAGTTGGCCATATATAAAAACAGCAATAAACTGTGCGTGGCTGCTTTCAGCCCGGTCCACCATTCGGTCTGATTCAACTCAAAATTTGACAAAGTAATGCCACTTTCCACGCGTAGGAACTGCACGTCGGGGTTATGAAAGAGAAAAGGTTCAATGGGAAAAGTCTGCAAAGTGATAGGGGCTACAAAACGGCGTTTTTAAGTTGACTCTGTGGGTATTAGAGGGATAAGGGTGCACTTACAGAACCTCCTCTCGGTCGCTGCCGTTGGCATTGCTCAGCGTCTCTCAGCCACTTCGTGTAGTCCCGTCCGCAGTTGGAAACCAGCACGGAAATCCACTTCACCAATTTCGGCCACCGACAACACCAAAAAATGTATTAACACCTCAAACTGTTAGTGCTCCTGGGAGAGCACGCCGAAAGAGAGGGAAAGGGTAGCGGGCTCCACTGCCAAAGCAGGGGGAGGGCTGGGAGGGAAGGAGGGGAACACGAGGTCCTATTCTGGCCGACCGGGGGTCGTGGATACCGGATCTCTTCGTGGCAGCTCCCGGTGTTTCGGTAGAGAGGAAAGAAAGAGAAAAGCACGTCAAATGTTCAATGTTCGCCGGCCAGCGTCGCTACGGCAGTTTCCGACTGTTAAGTCGCCTCTGTGCCAGGTAATTTTCCCTCTCTGGTGGCGGTCCGGGCGGTGTGGCCGGAGTAGCTCCGTGCCTCTTCCAGTCACACTCGCACTGCTCCCCGCCTGCGTGGAGGCAGCGGCGCTCAGGTCGCTCAGCACCACTTCGGATTCACTCGGCTCCACTCGCCGCCGCCCGCCCGTGTGCGCTCATGCCTGTCCCCGTACGCGAAAAAAGCCCCACACAAATGAATTAATAAAGACACCCTCAACACGCTAATGACACATAAGGACGCGTCCCAAGCACGGGTGTCTATTTTGTTTTCAACCATATGGCCATCATGCGAGATAACGAAGCCTCCTGCACAGATGAGCAGTCTTTGGGACATTTAGCTGTCTTGTGATGAATCGGCACTATGTTGACATAAGACGGGCGTGTGTGGTGTGCATCAGATAACCTCGAAGTTGTGCTTTGCGACATACTTGTCGGTATAGGTATATGCCGGGTCAATAATATTTTATCTACTGTCAATGATCTTTGTCAAGGTCATTGTTAAGGTCCTGGGTGTCCAAATGGAACTGAGAGTACCACAGGTTAATATGTATTTTTTTATTATGACAGACTTATCACAGTGAACAGTTTTGCAAACTCCTGTAAGGCAACTCGGAGGTTTAAGCCCATGATTGTGTCACAAGTGTTGTTTTTGTGAAATTGTAGCATCCTCGCTCTGAAAACTTTGCTTGCAGTTCATGTTCAGTATCTAAGGCTCATGGTCTATCTGAAAGACGAAAAGATTTAAAGTGAAACAAACTCCCGAGAGGATCCTGAGGCGCTCTGCCAGTGACATGCATGCTTTCAGTATAAGGAAATCTATTACCTCAATCGTCCATGTTAGTGTCGTAGCACAGCAAGCATTTCTTATTGGGAATCCAGAGAATCTCGCCATCCTTCCTGGTGCCATGCGTAGCCATGCAAAAAGTCATTGCTTTTTGTGCTTTGCTTGGTTCTTTGACCACATGCAGCAATAAATCAGCACTAATAAAAGGTAAATTGTGAATACTGTCTTGTTTTATGTTTGTTCTAAATGACTTGCTGCATTGCTACCTACCTGCTCATTGACTTCTCTCGTTTACCCTCAGATAGCACAGAGAAAGACTGATTTATAATTCATTGGGACATGCCAAATCTTCTTCCTGAAATTGTTGTCTTGGTAGGAGAGAAGAGAATTTTTTTGCTGCTGTATCCATCAAATATACATAGGGGGAGCGTTGACATGGATTGAGGGCATTATTTCATGGCAACATATTATATGTCTGTCACGTCTATCATTAGGACAGCCGGTAGTTGCAACCACTAGTTGCAACTACAGGTTAGATGTTTGAGTTCCGTACCTGTAGTTGGAACTAGCAGTTGCATCAGCAGTCTAACCGAGCAAGACAATCTGGGTGCAGAAGGATTTGTGAGCAAGGGGCAGAGTGAGGGCTTTGCTTACAGTGCAGCCTGCCTGTTAGTGCCTGGGCACTCATGCGACTCGGCTGAATGTGCACAGCGTAGACACTATGACCCGAAGTAATGAGCACCTGAATATCTTTGGGACTCTTGACAGCGTATCTAGTCCTTCCTCTAACCTCCTGTGATCAATCGTTAGCTCCACAGACCACCTGCTGAACTGCAAGCCAACTATCCATGCAGCATCTCTAATAAATGGTGCAAATGACGTTTACAGGAGCATTTACTTTGCTGTAAATGTCTTTTGCAATCGGGTCTGTCCTCCATTTGGCACACACATGCACAGACCTGTACACTCACAGTATTCGCGCAATCTTTTTACAGAATGAAACAAGTTGCTATGCAACCTCACAGTGACTGAAAGAGAATTCAGTTCTTTTTATCTCTCAAATGATAACCATGCTGTGTCCTAGGAATAGATTGCTGACTGACAAATAAGAGCCTCTCCTCTAGGTCTATTAAACACAGTGGGTAGCAAATTGTTTTTATACAACCTATACGTCAAGAGGTAGGTGACACAAAGGGAAGTAGGTGTATGTGGTTAGTGATGGCAGAATGTTCCTCTGGTGGTCAACACAGGATTTACTCTCTGTAGCACACATCTTATGTATAGTGCAGTGGACCTTTACACAACTGTTCCCTCTGAAGGGCAACAAAGACCTCTCATGCTGTCTTTTGTAAGTTAATGGGTGCAATGTTGAGGTTAAGGGTAAGGTCCTTTTATGGCTGTTGTATTGAAAATGTCCACACCCCATATACCACAAGGGACACCAGTCAGAGCATTGAACATTGAACTCACTACAATGACCCCCGGATGCTTCAAGTGTTTCCAAAGTTGCTCTTGCCATCTGCCTCTCAACGCTCAAGCCCTTGCATAGCGATGATGTTAATACTGTAATGAGACTGGGATTCTTGAACCCAAATTTTTTTTACTCTGTTAAACACTGTGACATTCAAAACACTGGAGCAGAAATCAAACTCTAAACTGTCTCCAGTGTTTAATTATTCCAGCTAAATTGCTGCAAATCAAAAAGGGTCCAAAGTATCAAGTAGGCCACTAACCATTACGGTCCTGGAATGAAGTTTCATACATGGATCCCTTTATCAGCTGTTCTTCATTATTAATTTTTTATTGAACTCTACAGGGAAATTAGTTGGGAGAAATTACTTTTAAAGAAATCCATTTTTATCTTGAAGGTCCTCTGTTGGTGCATGATGGCTGTAAGGTTGATTTAATACTTATACACTAACTGTCCTGTCTCTATTCCAAATTATATAGTAATTGAGAGCAGACCATGCCTATGGTCAAGTTCCCAAGCAGTAATTATAAGAGCGAAAGAGATTTGTACACAACAGGTCACCATAGCTTAGTTGTATTCGTAGACATACTGTAGGTGAAAGGAACACATTATGGCATCATCTTTCCAAACATCCCTTTGTGAAATTGAGTTACCTAGTGCAATGCTCTCTGTTTGTAGACAAAACTCATCCATGTTCATTTCCATCTGCATTCTGTCAGTAGCTTCCAACGTGCAGTAGAATGTATAACACTTTTGTGGGTAAGATATCACATGGAAACTGTCCACGACCCGTCAGGTACAGAGCAGTGACACTTTGTTTGAGTGGAAATTTCTGTTTGGTTCTATAACTGCTGAAAGAACTCTTAATGTTGGAATGGAGAGTGCCTCAGCAATTAGAGGTCTGAATGTAAAAAAAAAAAGACCAAATAAATCACATTCATTAAAGGGTACAGCACAGTCTCTCCTGACAGGGCTGCTCAAGGACTGAGTGTTGCTCTGCTTGGAATTTTACTAAGACACAAATTAGAGGGGACATCTTCATTTTGAATATTGATATTGACTAAAATATTGACAAAAATCTGAAATTTCATGAGCAACTTATCTATTGCTCATTACATTAATAATCTTGTGAGGTGCAAAAGTGCTTTGCAAAAAGAAGTTTTTGATATATTACCACTTGCAGTGCAAGATATTTAGATGATTTCCTCTTAATCGAAATGCTAAAATAAGTTTGTTTTTCCCCAAATTTTCTGACTGAAAAACATTAATGCAGAATCATAATTATGGCAAATGTGACTGGTTGAAATAAATAGCAGGCTCTTCTTGAGTGTTCAATGCATTGCATGTGTTTCTGACTTCCCAGACAATAACTTTGGATTCTGACTGGTAATGTCATGACCATCAATTTCCTTGCAGGAGGCTGCAAAGAGCGAAAAGCCAATGTAGGTAGTGGAATGTTGATTCCAATTCACCCCGTCTTTTGTCCCTGAATTTTCTTCATGTTTACCACAAAAATAAGAGCAACAGGCACCTGCCCCTTGCTCCATCTCTCTGTCTCCCAACAGAGAGATGGACAACATCCTGTGATGGTTGCCATAGCGAGGCCAGGAAAGCTTTCTCTAAAATCTAGTGATGGTTACTTTTCTCCTTCGGAAGTTTGATCTCCCTTCCGTGTATCTTTTAACATCTTTCTGCAGATGGACAGATTTTTGTTGACCTGGTAGCAATCTAGATTTAGCTGAGAGTAAGAGCCAACAGAAATAATTTGAGTCACAGTTCCAGTCACAGGTATTTCAGGACATGCATATTGTGAGGAGAAATCACTGAAAAACACCCTCACCTCAAATTATCACTATTAAACCATGAAAAATACTAAATAGAAACTTACCATTAAAAGACCAACTGTGTCCCTCAATTCTGCCTTTTTGTGGGCACACATTGTAATTTTGTGGGTGAGGCCATGAGTGTATGCTCAATAATATGTCACCCAGGACTAGTGCCTGTAGTCCGATTATTGTTTATTGCATCATACTGACAATGCAGGTACTCCGGGGGAGAGCTTTGATTATACAGTAAAACACTGTAATTCGGTAAATCTGAAAACATTGGTGACACCAGAGCATCGCTGAAAGCCTCTGCCTGTGAAACAAGACAATGGTTCTTGTTTCATGGGATGTAGAGTAGGATTGTGGTGTTGAGCTGTTGTGACAGCTGTTCAATAACCATTATTTCAACAACTTAAAGTAATTATTGACAAACGGTTCCATTTCAATACATAATGGATTCATAGCATCAACGAGGGTGAGAGCCGGACGACTACATAGGACATGACGTGTCCAGATGTATGCCAAACAGTACCAGTGTAAGTTTTGCCTACAGCTTTAGTTACTGTTAGAACGGCCCTACGAAGGCTTAAAAAGGATTTTCCTACCACAAAATGCTCATTACTTGCATCTGCTCCAGTGTGAGCCAAAATAGCATCTGTTTAATATCTGAGATAAGGTTGTTTGTTTTCCCAGAGCTGCATCCCTCTTGAGTGTTCATAAGATTTTATAATCTGTTGATCATCATTACAATAAGGTAGATTCAGCTTATTGCCTGAGTTTCTGAGACTTCAGTAAACAACACTCTGTGTATGAGATTTACAGAGGCTTTCTGATAATGTTGTGTACCTTGTCTGCAAAACTGCACCCTTAAACGTTCTCATTATGGTACATTTGCCAATTCAGTCAGTCAGATTTTGATTTTACAATCAATTTTGTGCCCATTTGTTCTGTTTTCCTTTGTCTTTTATGACAGACCATCATCAGTGAATAACTGTGCCTTGCTGCAGCTGCAAATATACAGCGTAGTTGTTTTCAATGCAGACACCACAGCAAAATGTAGATATCATTTCCTCAATTAACACAGAACTCAATGAGGCAGGGAAACAGTTAATGGAAGTTAATGACGAGAACACATGGAGCTCTTTGTGTCATTAACCAACATGCAGTTGAACACGTTAATGATTGCGGTCGCTATATCAGTGGTTGGACACAGAGTGAAGGCCCACTTTTTATTTGCTGAAACACTGCCAGTCGTAGCTCTGTCGCTCCAGGGGGAGAAGTTTGGAGGAAGAAAATCACACGCTGTTACCAGCTGTGGCAGGCAACAAACAGTGGCCTGATAACTGGAGCTCTATGTACACTCACTTTACCGATAGAAGCCTTTCTCTTGCAATTCCAGATAAACAAGAAAAAGAAGAAAAAAGAAGCAGCAGTGGTGAATGATGAAATGAATATCAAACTGCAGTATGGGTGCAGCACATACATTAAATGATATGATGACTGTTTACCTTTTTGTAGTGCTAAACAGATTGCAGATGCTGTGCTGTCTCTTCTCATTCTGCCTTGGATGGCTGCTGCTTGTTTCTACAGTACAATTATGTTTCTTCCATACAACAGAGAGCCCTCCATAAAAAAGAGAGACTAACAGAACCATCTCATGTAGAATCTCTAGTTACCAAAAATGTGGAAATCTGTTGAGGTAAACGACCGGTGAAACAGAGAAGACATCAAGTATAACACTTCTATGAGACCAGAAACACAGACATTAGGCAACGTAAGGATTTGATTTACTTGTTGGGTGTAAAAACATCAACACGCAAAGGCATCTGTCGAGGAACAAGCGACAAATCAACAGTCTGAAACACCCCCCACACAAAACATTGA
Source organism: Carapus acus (assembly GCA_900312935.1). Taxonomy (NCBI): domain Eukaryota; kingdom Metazoa; phylum Chordata; class Actinopteri; order Ophidiiformes; family Carapidae; genus Carapus; species Carapus acus. Next base: position 61,908 of record OMPJ01021758.1, read on the forward strand.
GTATTTACAGGGAGCAATGCAAAGGAACGAGAGGGGAGGAAGAGCGGTGGCAGGAGAGGCAGGAATGAGTTGTGGGTTGGAATTGGATGTAGGACACATAAGCTTTCATTCATTTGGCAACAGTGAAAAGAGCCCTTGGTTAACTGAAGAAAAGAAAGAAATCAAAGGCTGAAATTTTCAACGAGGGATGGGAGCACGAATGCAGGCTTGTGATGAGAGGAAAATCCGCCATGTTTTGAGGTTAGAGTATTTAAGCTCTCAACCGCAGATGAGAGATACACAATTGGTGCGCAACGTTCTCAGGCAGAGGGATCTTAGCAGCAACTGTACAGTGCTTTGCATATCGCGCAATGCTGGCTCGCACTGTCAAAACATTGTCCTTGTGGCTTGCTCTGTGACAACTGAACATTTGATGATGCGATAATGTTCCTATGTTGACGTAAACACCTTGCTTCCATATGTAACAATGTGCACTACAGAGATGCAGTGTTTTTACAATGTTGTTCTGCACTCACAGCACCCAATGCACGGATAGTGCACATGATGGGACACCCAACAATGCAAGCCAAAGAACAAGAAACAGCACAGAGAAACGCTCTCCACAGGATGGCTCAGGAATACACCGCAGGTGTTGGAGACGGGGTCATCTCCCTGGTGCAGGGGTGAGTCAGTCTCGACGCTTGTAATGGACGCACACTATCCCTTGTGCTTCTTCCTGCCATCGCTGTCAGCGTTTCCTTCTGCAGATAAGGTTCCACCAATCATCCTTTGCAGACTAGCGCTGGGGGAATCTGCTGTTTCAACTGCGCAGAGCAAGCCATCAGACAAATGGATATTAGCTGGTTAATTTTTAATTCCAGAGATGCGAGGGAACCGCTCTCTTTCATGGCTGGAGGGAGAGCTAATGGGCCCGGATTAGGTATCATTGGCGGATATCTGGGAGCGGTCCCCTGGGAAAGTTGTGTGGGTCTCTCCATTGAACACCATTAGGAATCTTGAAGGGAGAAAGGCTCTCAAAGACACACTGTCCAGCTATTGACCTTTCAGAGACACAATGGAGGTCCTCACTGAGGAGGTATTGAGTGGATGCTGAGAGTGGTTCATTAAGCCAGGGAAGGAGTAAAAACATGGATGCTGATAAGGTCTGCGCTCCACCCTGCAAAGCCAGACATAGATTTTTGTTTCCCACCAACACTGCTCATGCACACTGTGCAAGATCAAAATGTGGGATCTGTAAGCAAATAATGATTCGCTCCGAAGCTGCCTTTGTATTGTTGAGGAACATAGAACAAGCCATGGTGCAGACCCTGCCGTGATCATCGATGTGCTCACACAAGGCAAACATGAGAGATTTAGTGTCTTATTGAATGTCTCGCTAAGTGCACATCAAGCTGCTCTCTTGACAGATATATCCCAACACCCAGGGCATGTTTTCCTTGACCACCTTAAATAATTTCCCTGCTTTCAGTAGGATTGGAGGTGATGATTGTTTTTATTGACTCAGATGTTCCATTAGCTGAGAAGCTGCTTGTGGTAAATGGCTCCTGACAGCAGCTCAGAGCTGGCTGATGATGCCCCGTCACTAGGACTCATAGTGGGTTATTAACTGGCCACCATTGCTGCAGCACCCAATACTCCCCTGACAGTGATGCGAACATGGACAAAATACTGTATAACCCAATCCTCCATTCCAGCCCCTTGTCTAACATAACGTTAGATGTCTCAGTGCTGGGTACGAGGGTGTTTGACATTCAGTGCAGGTTTCAAAGGAGGAAATTAAGTGAGATCTAAGGAAAATGGATGGTTGTACACGCCTGCTCTGACTGCAGACTAAGGCACCCGGGTCTGGCTCAGTATTCAAGGGAAACACGACCCTTTGTGAGTTGGCGCTCAAATAATTTGTTTACAGCATCCTTCAACAATGTTGCTCTGAAGAACTGTGGGCAAAGTGCTGTGTTGGGGGGAATGACTTGACCAGCAGAGAGACCGCTAAAGCATGGTTGACATTCTGCTCAGGCTCATCCATTACTTGTGAAAGTAGAACTAGTGGTTTATGGTGTTTAGACTGCATGACGTCACGGTGTCAGTCATAAATCAAACGGGGAATTCTGTGTTTACGGTAATGTCAGCTCATTCTTAACAGCAGTCTGCCACGGAAACTGATATGGAGGTGTGGTACAAGGCTGTGGTTGCACAGCTGTTGACAGTGGAAAACAAACAGGTACACACACTCACTTCGACATACCCTGTCAGCATTTTGTGCACACACACACGCACGCACGCACACACAATGTCAGCTCAGAACTGCTGTCAGCGGACACTCCATCTGTGTGTGGCAACCTTACCTCCTGTGGCGGCAGATAGAGCTTCACCGTCACTGAGGAGTGATTAGAGAGCCTTTATAATCTCCCTCCTCTCTGTCCTTTCTCCACACATCATTACAGTAATACAGCAGGGTCTATTACCCTCAGCACCCCGTCAATGCCCCGCCAACACCGCCGCCTCCTTCGTGCCTCCAAGCGGGGCCTCGGAGGGGTGATGATGATGGCGGGTTAAGGCAGGACCCAGGGTAGCTGCAGCATGGCAGCTTTAATTTCACGCTTTGTTAATGTCCTCCTTCCCAGAAGCTCCGTCCTGTGTGGAGTGCCCTCGCAGCCTCTACCAGGGTCACATCCGTCCTGGCTGCCCTCCAGCTGCCTCCCGGGAAATGCACCTTCACTGTATTTTTTTTTGCTGTTCCCCTCCCGTTTACTTGATCGCCCACTGCTTTAGCATTTTTATATTACTCTTTGCCCAGTGTGAACTCAAAAACTGACTGTTTCGTTCTTTCACTGCCCTCTCCCCTCATGACTCCCTCTAATCCCCTCGATAATCTATCTCTCCTCCTCTTTTGCACAACACTTGCTTTCTTTCCAAGATGCTTGTAGTAAACATTTTTTCCCCATACAGCATCCTCTTTCTGTCCATTCACCATGTTGTCCCCTCACTGTACCAAATTCAACGCTGCTCATAACCATCTCCATCTTTCGCTGTCGGTCCCCTTTAAATTCTGATGCAGATTTCATCCAGCGCTTAGTTTGGATAGCTTTTCCTCTCCCATTCCTATTTCCATCTCACCCTTTTCCTCCATCATCGAGTCTCCATTTACACATTGTGCCATCTGTATTTGCGAAGCACTCAGACTGAGAATCATCACGCTGTCAACCTGCTCCTTCTGCATGAATCGGCAGTACCTCCAGCTGTCCTGAAAATATTCCACTGTAAGCAAACTTGTTGAACCAAGGTTTTTCAAGTCAGCTTGAATACTTCCACAAAGAGGCACCACACAAAAAGTCCCTTCTCTCTTCCTCCAACGCCTTTGAAAACATATAGCTAATCATGTTTTCCTTCTCCACTTTTCTTGGCTTGTTTTGCATACAGTGGGCACTGTTGTAACATGCAGACAGGGATTGCAATTAGCCTTACAACTACAAAACTGCCAGCCTATGAGGAAAAAATGGCAGCAGAAGGCATTCTGTTCAGTTTTTCTGTGGCCGAATGCATATCTTGGAAGGGAGAAATGGAAATGAGCTTGTGCGTTCCGTCTAGCTTGTCTTAGTAGTTGCCAGACTGCTTCAAGTGTTTCGGAAGCTGCTCTCCTCTTGCTGAAAACTGAAACGAAAAAAACTGAAATTTTATCATGCTAACTGCTCAAGTTTTTTTCTGTATTCATTCTGTATTCATGGATATACAGTAGCACATTGACATGACAAGTTTTCTTAGATACGAGCCGTCTTTCGGTCTATATTTTTGTTTGCGATACAAGTGGAAATCCAAGTAATGGGTCGTGCTTCGAAATACCACCTCTAGTTGCCGCAAGGGTACACACTATCTATGATGGCTTGCATGATTTATGACAACATGAAACTGCAAGAAACAGGAACTCCACCTTTGGAAGAATCATTCAAGGCTTGTCATGGGTGATTTGACAGCTTTAACCCTCGCAGTGGTTTGGCATGGGGAAGCATCTACTGTGGACGTTAAGGGCTATGTTTGGCAACAGGCATTAAACTGTGGTGAAAATGGACTATTCTGGAAAAAAATGGCTGGGATGGATTAGAATTAGCGTAATTATTTTGAATTTTAGAAAATTGAGATATGAGCAGATTGGTTTACAAGCTCAGTCACCAAACAAATCAAACTCGTACCTCAAGGTGCTTGTGTAGTTCCAAAATGTAGCATTTATAGCCAATCCGAGGTTAGAGTTGTAAAAGATGTATCAAATCATGCCACTTTGTATTTAACTGACAGGAAATCTTTGTCTTAATGTATGTAAACAAACAGCAGAAGTATCTATTAATCTATTGATTTGTTTATTTTGCTGAACAATCTAACAGCCCACACAGATCATTGTCATGGCAGGTCGGTATGCAGCCAGGAAACACTGAAAAAATTCCACTCATACAATTCTGCACATTCTAACCACAGCCAAGGGACCCATGAGTTGGATAGCTGCCCTGGAACATGGCACAAATTAGAGATATTTATTAGGTTCAGCGATCCTGCTGAGTGGCTATGAAGTAGTCAGGGATTACTAACGTCACATGTCACACAGTCGTGCTTGTCAGGTTTATTGTTGCTCTGAGGTGAAAACATTGATCAACCAAATAATGTTGTGAGCTGAAATTGAAATTGAAAGTGAAATTCCCTTCTGGCCTGGACCACATGAACCTGGCAAACATTGTTTCAGGAGCGAAAACCATATTAAACTTGCATTGTGGCACAGCCTGGTGTAAAATAATAATCGTTCATCCGATGTCTGCGCCCTCTGATGCCGTGCAGTGTTGTGGAGGTGTGAAGCCTATCCCTGACAGCTGTCAATGAATTAATAAAGGACACACAGGAGTCCAGCTTTAAATTCAACCTAAATCACAGTCCCTCATATAAACAGAAACTGACTGACTGACGGGGATGAATGTCCCGTGCCAGCACACCATGGCCAACATTTCTGTCCTTCGTTGCGAAGGCGCGCATCCTTTGGAGCTGCTGGATCAGATCGGTGGGTAAGACAAAAGCTTGGATAATGGAGTGGAGGCCCCCTGAAAAGAAGATAGGCAAGGCAATGCAAGGCAAAAAAAAAAAGAAACCCCCCCAAAAAACAAACCCAGCCTGGTTCTGTAGAGGGTCTGGTTTCCCAGACGAGGAGAAAGAGGTAACAGAATCTCTTTCTGAGTGAAGTCATGGTGGCTCCTGTGGGAGGCCATTGATCAGAGGTGAAACGCTGAGGAAAGATTGGAGCACGTATCAGATTCACCACAGGCACGTACACACACACACACACACCCACACACACACACACACACACACACATTGTCACACAGTTGCCTCATCAAAGTGTTACATACACAAACACACACACACACACGCAATGGCATTCTTTTCACAAACTTTCAAATAGTGACACAAATCCACACTCATCAGCAGAACGCGACAATTACATTCATCAGTGTTAAACTATTCGGCGCAGATCATTAGCGCTACACTCCATAGCAACATTGCATGTGACACCGCTATCAGTTCAGTCTGACAAAAGATGGCACTTTCAAAAAGACACCTACTGCCATTAACTGGTGACTATTTGTAACCATTTTGATATGGGTCTGTCTGAAATTAGTCCGCCGAAAACCGTGTCATCGTGCCATTCTAGCCTTTGCTAATGGTCTGGCAGGAACAGCCAAACCATTAGCACAGCCATGATTGTTTGTCTCTGAAATAGCTTTCCCAAGCTTAATCATGACAAACGACACTACACATGCCAGCAGAAAATAGGCCATAGATATTGTTTGAGTCTTCCCAGCTGCCTGTTGCTAGGTAACTGACATTTGTCAACCTCTCTACCATATTTTATAGTACTTTTTACTTTTATTGCAAATCTTAAGTCCCTCTGACTGCTCGAGGGCCCGTTCCACATTTAGAATGCTGTCTTTTGCAGTTACCAAAACACCCACCAGATAACAGTCTCCTTCCTCAGGCTATGATGCTATGACACATCAGTGCTTTGTCTTACAGTTTCCTCATCTGAGATGACAATATATGTGACTGTTTTGTGTCCCTTTATACCCAGCTCTGCGCCTGTGTGCGGGTGTGTGAGGGTGTGGGCATTTGTGTGTGTGTGTTTGTCTAGGAGGTCTTGAGAGTGTCATGAGAAACTGGAACCAGTCATCTTATCTTGGTAGAAAATATGATTTTGAAGAATGCACCAAGGAGCTGCACCAAGTTTATCTGTTTTCTGTTTATATCGATACACACAGAGATGCACCGGCAGGTAAGATATATGGCAATATGAAGTATGGCCTTGTCCGGTGTGAGAAGGTACCGAATGCTATTTTGTGATGAGATGGGTACTAGGCCAAGGTGACCCTTCAGTAATATATGGGCTGCAGCTGCCAAGGCCTCCTAGGAAGGTATTTGTCATCAATGTCCCCCAAGTGTAAGGTTACCAGCAAATCAGGTTATCAGTCTACAGTTTTTGGCAGAAATGGCACAAAAACAGTGATTATCTTTTCATTATGGGCCAGTGTTCCAGGAACATAGAGATCTGCAATGTTCACATTAACAAAATCTGACGCCCTATGTTCGGGCGCTGTGGTGTGTACCCAGAACTTAACCCCAAAGTCTGAACGTGAACCTCATCGAGAGACGCCGGTAATGAGGTGATAATTTGTTGGTCTTTCAAAGATGTGTTATCTTGTAGACTATATCAGTGTAAATCTCTCATTTTGGATGATGTCACTTTGCTCTTTCACAACACACTGACTCAGAGACTTTCTGATGAACAGCAGAGAGAGAGACGTAACACATCCTTGCTACGGCTAATCACTTAGAGTCCCTTTAGAGTAGCACACAAGTCCTGCTAAACTGAAAGATGACATTATGTTTTAGATAGGATTTAACATTTAGAAATATCATGACCTTATCACTACCTGTTAATGGATCACAGTGGATGCTGTGAATAAGATGAAAAGAAGCTTATAATTAAGAAATAGTCTACATATTTCTCTTGGGCAACAAAGTATTCAAATCCCTTTCTTAGAAGTCTCGATGAATTTATCATAACTGACCTCCCCTTGATCACTGGAATTCTGCATTTACCTCTTAGTATGCCTACAGCATCTACAAAGCATCTTTCGTAATCCGGAATATGTAAAAATGTTTATTGAATAATGAATACATCTCTGAAGAACATGTTCAACCACACCGCCTTTTTTTTTTTGCTATGAAAAAGGAGTCTGCCACTCCAAAGCATCTGAACTGTGCAGCACAACAGCCGCCGAGGCGCGTGGGCGAGAGCAAGGGGTGACAAATGTGCAGCATTATGTGAGAGGAGGCACACAACATAGCTAGATACAGATGCTTGCCTCTCTCTCTCTCTCTCCTCTCTCTCTCTCTCTCTCTCTCTCTCTCTCTCTCTCTCCCCCTCACCCCCTCGCTCACCGCCTCTGGTGATGTATTTCAACCCACAGGTTTAATTGTGTTTTCCTGGAAAATAGCTATATCCTTACTTGCCTCTGCAACAGCAGAGCGGGGGTTAATGTATGGGTCAGGCGCTTTTAAGTGCTGTGGAAAGAACCAGTCAGCATTGTGCAGCGGTTAAGTTACATATCTATATGGGTGTCCTATCTGTGCACCCCAAGTTCATTGCTATATGCCCATACTCATATTCTCCCATACTAGCCGGCAGTGTGGTGCTGTTGCAAGATAACACTACTTTAGCAATGTAGAATGTCATCATCAATCCTATGGATGTGCTTGTTTGTTTGATACTATCAGGTGGCAGTTAACGGTAAAATCTCATTTTGAGATTTAACGAAAGCTGAGTTGGGTCTGGAGTTTTTCAAGTGAATTCGAGAACTACTGTTATACCTGTAGAGATCATTCTTGTTAGGGAAAAGAGTAGTAAAATTACTATCAAGCAAGACCATACATGCAGTGATATGTGCAATATTGAGAATGATGCGCTCCAGTTGCTTCGTTTGTCAAAACAATGTGACAAAACAAAATGATGTTCTTGACAACAATTACAATCTTTTTGCCTGACTAATTCCAATGTAACCACTTATATCAGTCGTAACAGTGGCAATATAATTTAAGTTGTTTTTGTTGTCAAGTCTATTTGTGCTACTGCAAACACATATTGATCTGATCTGATCCCTGCGCCTGTATCCCCTTCCTACATGACAACCACAAATAAAGTGGCTGAAGCTCCTGGACACTGCAGGTAGTCTGGCGGGTCTTCTCTTGCTGTTGTCTCCTTGGGGTCATAAGCTGCTGCAACCAAGGTAACAAAATAAGCTCGATGGAAGCCAGGGATGACCCACAGCCGGGACGGTGACAGACCTAAATAAAGACAAAGCTGTCAAGAGGCTTTGTGATGAGCAGCTGACCATACAACAGACGGACAGTTTGATGTGCCGGCCTGTCTGCGGAGGTCACAAGCTGGGCAGGGGGTTGAGTGCTTGTCTGTGTTAAGGTGTGTAGAGGTTTTGTCCAGGCAGTGAGATTTATCATTTATCATTGTTTATGTAAGGCAGTCTCATTCACTTGCTCGTCTAGGGGTAGCTTGCCAGGGCCCTGACACACAGATACACTCTGTTGATCATGAATACAGATGTAGTCGGTCACATTTATCCCTGTTTGACTTCGTGGGATGACGCCTCGGTGAGGCAGTTGAAATACGGCTCGGCAGTTGTGAGTGGGTGGCTTGAGCATTTAAGTTTCAGCACTTAGTTAAATCTGAAGAGCATTCCCAACAAAAGACATCGATAGATTGGTTTTGACAACGACAGTTTACAAGAAAAAATTGCCAGTTAATCATGGTAGACATCTGAACTCTCATTGTATGGGGCTTCAGCTTAATGTTCATGGGAGTGTATTTATCGAGACAATTACTCAAAAAGCCAACAATATTTTCCAACAATAGCCAACCAGGAAAGGACAAGTAATCCTTCTCAGAGGAAGCAGACAGGAAAAGGATTCAAGCACTGAAAGTGGGACGTTACTCAGGGGTGGTGGAGTTTGTCTAAGAGGCTTGAGGAAGATCCCATTAAACATGGCTCCCTGAAACATGCTCCTCTCAGGCTGTGACTGGCAGTGGGGACCTCTTCACCCTGGCGACTGATATCTTCCTCGGGTGAACCTTGATCATTCCCACTCACGTTTTTCTGCAAATTAAAACCAGTTCCACGTATGAGAAGGAGGCATTGAGAACTTGAGTCAGTACTTAGCAGTCAATGCGAGTGGGAAGCAGGTTTATGATAGAGGGACATAGAAATACAAAAAGTTTTCTAAAAATGGTTCTTTACCAAACTGTGAAATGGTCATACGTCAAGGCAGAAAGAATTCTGATTGTGCAACACTGTTCTAAATCAAGCAAAGAACACAATATCATTAGAGGTGGAATGTTATTCCATAAAAAGACCCGTTAACAACATTTAAGAACTGGGTAACATATCTACCATTTTTGTTGGTGGATATGCGAAAATACAATATGGTGGAGTTCTTCCACTTTATTTATTGTTTGTGTTTTGACCACCCTGTAATCCCCACGAGCTGGTACTTCTCCCACCAGGGGAGTGTATGGTCGCCGCGCACACAATTGCAACGAGCTCTGTTCACTCCACTAACAGTATTATGAAAATTGCCTTGCTGGGGCCAGTAGCAACGATGGTGGGGTATGTAAAGAGTCCATATATGACTATCCTGGAAGGGGGGCTAAGGTTGGGGATGAAGTGACTTGGAACAAATAGCATGGAGGAGCTCAATGTCATCACTGTCTGCGGTAATTGAGCCAATGACATATTGATCTTTGGGTTAATGAAGACAAAGCACACAAGAGATAGGGTGCTTAAATCCACCATGGTTAATTCCATGGCAGGCTAGCATGAATCGTAATTCATCCTCTATGCTCAGAGTAAGACAAAATTCTACATTATGGAAGATAAACATATTGTCCTTAGGGAGGGGAGGATTTGCTAACTAAGAGCTGTTTGTCACGTGATCGGCGTATTTGAAGTCAGATTAAAACGTTTACGTAAGAGAAGAAGAATGATGATGTATTGAACAGGTTTGCTACCTTGCAGCGCCTGATTGTAGACCAAAAATTGGAATGGAACGTTTGGGGGGCAAAGAGAGGGTCGTGGAGATCAGCTGTCCACAGCTTCCAGCAGCAGAAAGATGAGACAAAGATGAATCACAGTGATGCGCATTCCTACAGCTCGCACTCCTCCACTCTGCTCCCTTGCTTGTGCGAATTCAGCGTGGGGCTTGACCTTCAAAGATCACAAATCCTTAAAGAGTCATCAGTCATTAACCAGGACAATATGTCCTGAGTCCTTTGTGTGTCGCCAAGTTCACACAAGGAATCCTGGAGCTCATTTTCACGTTTTCAGTGTTGTGGAGGCTGTAAAATGGAGTGCAGGTTACGACGTCCAGTGACTCATCAGCGTACAGCTGCTTACGTTTGACCGATGGTAGGCTGCTTATGTTCACTGGCTTTACCAGACAAATGCTGGAAAGCTCAACATTGCTGATGCCAAGAAACGTCGGAAACAACAGCGCTGATTTCATTGGTAATATCAAAAGTATTATTTTGATTTTACCAATTGTAATATTACAATTAACTGCTTTGTTCTGTGAATATGTTCACATAGTCAAAAACGTTCCCTTGGGGAATCTGGTGTGAGAGCAGGAGAAAAACGCCATCCTTTCAAAAGGATATTCTGCTTGCAAGGCGAGCCTTTACACTAGCGCATGAAGTATGCCGCCTTAGTTAGATATGCGAGACATGAGGTAAAAAATCACGAAGAAAGCTTTGAACGTGAGCATGAAATAGAAATCTGTCGGAATTCTGCTCTCTCATTTAATGCTTGCATCCTTTGCTGCGGATGTAGCTCAGATAACATTTCAATTATATCCACACGGTGTATTTCCTTTTACAAGCCCTGGTAGACCTGTGTGACATTGTCAGATGGGCCTAACTTGACTTTGCATAACGTTGCTGTGATTCTATTGTGTGCTGTAAAAAAAAAAAAAAAAAAAAAAGGCATGTCATTCGGTTTCATATCTCACATTTGTCACACTCTGGTATTTCTCAAGCGTGTCATTGAACTTTCTCACCATAAATCCTTTTCATTATCAATTTGTGGATGAATTTAGCACAGTAGAGCCGAGCAGACAAACAGGAGTGAACAGTGTATTAAATGAAATGTACACGCAGGCCCAGGTGCCAGGCTTTTGTCTGAAATCCAGACAGCGGTTGTGCGACGATTGATTTGCCTCCTCCTCCCTGGAGAAACGCAGACATGCACGTATGTCAAGTGCATGTCTAATCAGGGGAGCTTTTGCTGAGGGTTGGATTAAGACACGAGGGGAGTGAGGTCGACGTGTTGGATGCACTTCAATGAACCATGCTCTGGGTAGACGCAGTTAACCACAGATAAACAGCCTACAGCTACTGCACAATGAGACAGCCTGTAACGGCGGCAGCAGATGGAAAGTGGGGTGCAAAGCTTTGTTTGCTTAAACTGAGCCTGCTGCAGTGAGGACGGAAGGAGACAGAAGCCTCCTCCTCCTCTTTCTCTTCCTCTTCCTCCTCCTACTCCTCCTCCTCCTCCTCCTCCTCCTCACTGCATATGTATACATGGCGAGTACCACTACCGTCGTCTGATGTGAGGTCACACCCTTCTGTAGATTATTTTGCAAAATCCTGCAATTATCAGGATGTTTAGTTAGACCTCTGTCCACACGTTGTCACTTTGCAGCCTGTGTTGGGACATACAGATTGATTCATCAGCCAGCATTCATGACAACAGTACAACTTGTAAATGCAAATTACTCCCTC